>SRMA01026758.1:0-20590 GCA_007224835.1 Danionella cerebrum
TCACATGAAGAGCAGTGATACGGTTTCTCTCCAGTGTGAATCATCTCATGTGTTTTCAGTTGATTTTGTTGAGTAAAGCTTTTCTCACATGAAGAGCAGTGATACGGTTTCTCTCCAGTGTGAATCCTCTCGTGTGTTTTAAGAGAGTAAAGATGAGCAAAGCTTTTCTCACATGAAGAACACTGATACGGTTTCTCTCCGGTGTGAATCCTCTCATGTTCTTTTAGTGTATCTAGACGAGCAAAACTTTTCTCACATGAAGAACACTGATATGGTTTCTCTCCGGTGTGAATCCTCTCATGTTCTTTTAGTGTATCTAGACGAGCAAAACTTTTCTCACATGAAGAACACTGATACGGTTTCTCTCCAGTGTGAATCCTCTCATGTGTTTTAAGAGAGTAAAGATGAGCAAAGCTTTTCTCACATGAAGAACACTGATACAGTTTCTCTCTGGTGTGAATCCTCTCATGTGTTTTAAGAGAGTAAAGATGAGCAAAGCTTTTCTCACATGAAGAACACTGATACAGTTTCTTTCCGGTGTGAATCCTCTCATGTACTTTTAGTGTATCTAGACGAGCAAAACTTTTCTCACATGAAGAACACTGATACGGTTTCTTTCCAGTGTGAATCATCTCATGTGATTTCAGGTGATATTGTTGAGCAAAACTTTTCTTACATGAGGAGCACTGATAAGGTTTTTCTCCAGTGTGAATCCTCTCGTGAGTTCTTAACCCTGTTTTTGAGGTTAAACTCTTTCCACACTGAGAGCAAGGGAATGTTTTCTTTTTACCTTGATTCTTACTGAAATTCTCTTCAATCCCTGAAACGATTTCTTTTTCTTCATCTTTTTCTTGTTTCAAACCTGTTTCCAGAGAGAAATTCTCCAGCATTTCGTTGGCTGCCATTGACTCTAAAGAGAACAAATTAGAAAATGAAATTTGATGAAAAATGAAATTAGAAAATGAAAATTTGAGGCAGAACTTTTTCTATAAAGTAAGCTAACTTTTTTAACATTCCTAATTAGACAAAGCGGGAATCACACAAGTTACCTATTTGTTCCTCAGTTTTTTCTTGTTTAATTCTACAGAATTCTTCTAGATCTTCCACCTTTACTGCAAGCTTAGTGTATTTCATCTTTGATCCGTTTGTCGAGCAGTGAATTAAGTTTCCTCCTCAGCGAAAGGAGATCTTTTCTTCTGTTAATTTTTGTGGCAGATTGTAACCTTGCTTTGTGGCGCATTACTGCCGCCAGCTGGACTGTAGTTTAGTCACGTGTACAACGCTTTTTAGTCAAGAAAATAAGTGTCGTTTTGTACATTGTAAAATCAATTGTAATTCTTTTAAGAAACGTAAAATAATTGCAATAAAACAAGTGTTTTCTTTACCTAATATGACTTTCTTTGTGTATAAATGCACAATGCATCAAAACATGTTTTACTCTTTCATTTTGTAGCATTCATCACATTTTCATGTGGGAAGGTGTGCCATTTTATAATGTTTGTAATTTAACTATGTACAACCATTTCTTAATAGTGCTACTAATCGTATTATTAGCCACTTGAAGTCTCAAAGTGCAGTGTTTCATAAGTAACCTGCTTCCAGCAAATGACACATATGTTCTCTCGACTGCTTGGCTTAATAAAAATCCTGCTGTTCACAAGGTCTACATCTCAATGACAACTTTACCCAGTTCTGAAATCAATGAGATTTCGTCACACCAGATGAGAGGCAGCTGATCAGATCTGGAACAAGAATACTCATGACGGACAATATGCTTTTCCCCATCCGCTATCAGCCAACAACACACAAACAGTGAGAATCCAAAAGACCCAAAAGCCATCAAATTAATTCCACCAACACACCATTAACGCCTTCGTCACCCACCCTGGCAAAGTCACCACTGCTTGAGGATTATCTTGTCTTCCCGAGACATCATGAGGTTCAACAACCACACCACCACCGAATGGGGACAAGCACAGCACCCTGGACAACAACCAGAGTCAACAGAACAACACCCTGGAGGACAGATCAACGCTATTAACATATTCAGGACCTAGCTATGAAGTATACAGGACATTGTGCCTCAAGGCCGCAACCTTGTGGAATGTTGTCAGAAAAGACAGGCGTCCTTAAAGCCCCTTTAGCTCTTACTTTATCAGTGTTTCAGATAATGCCTGTACAGCCGGAGGAGATGGTCAGAACAGCTCCAGCCTCCAAAACAAACAGTGGTTTCGCCATCTCCTGCAGGCCTCTCATGTGTCCATGCTTCTAGAATCCTTATTCCTCAATGGAAGCTCTTCTCATAGGTTGACCAGGATCAAGGGCGGGACAGAGAACTTACCCCTTAAACAGGGTGGAGCCTTCCAGTGGAGAGTGGGACTGACAGAGGAACAAGAATACTTGTGTTTTCTCATTGTGCCATCCAGCAGGCTGATATATCTCATTCCTGTTGACCTGTCGATAAATTGTTAACTTGGTGAGGAAGTAAAGGACATCATCCAGAGGAAGAGGCTAGCTAAAAAGAAGTGGGACATTGAAAGGACTGAAGAAAGTAGACAGGACTACAAGAATCGCAGCGCAGAGTGAAGAGGGAGGTGGCAAAGGCCAAACAGAAAGCATATGATGAGTTGTATGCCAGGTTAGACACGAGGGAAGGCGAGAAGGAATTGTATAGATTAGCAAGACAGAGATGGGAAGGATGTGCAACAGATAAGGGTGATTAAAGATAGAGATGGAAAGGTGCTAACAAGTGAGGAGAGTGTGCTGAGAAGATGGAAGGAGTAATTTGAGGAGTTGATGAATGAGGAGAATGAAAGGGAAAGAAGGGAGGAAGATGTGAATATTGCAGAGCAGGAAGTTGAAAAGATTAGAAAGGATGAGGTGAGGAAGGCTCTGGGGAGAATGAAGAGTGGAAAGGCTGTTGGTCCAGATGACATACCAGTGGAGGTGTGGAAGTGTCTGGGAGAGACAGCAGTGGAGTTCCTGTCTAGGTTATTCAACAGGATTTTAGAGAGTGAGAAGATGCCTGAGAAATGGAGGAGAAGTGTCCTAGTGCCAATCTTTAAGAACAAGGGTGATGTGCAGAGTTGTAACAACCACAGAGGCATAAAGTTGATGAGCCACACAATGAAACTTTGGGAAAGAGTAGTGGAAGCTAGGCTAAGAAGCGAAGTGGATATTTGTGAGCAGCAGTATGGCTTCATGCCCAGGAAGAGCACTACTGATGCAATTTTTGCTCTGAGATTGTTAATGGAGAAGTACAGAGATGGTCAGAAGGAGCTTCACTGCGTCTTTGTGGATTTAGAAAAAGCGTATGACAGGGTGCCGAGAGAGGAGCTATGGTCCTGTATGAGGAGGTCGGGAGTGGCAGAGAAGTACGTCAGAATAGTTCAGGATATGTATGAGAGAAGTAAGACAGCAGTGAGATGTGCTGTAGGTCAGACAGAGGAGTTCAAAGTGGAGGTGGGGCTACATCAAGGATCAGCTTTGAGTCCCTTCTTATTTGCTATGGTGATGGACAGGTTGACAGATGAGGTCAGGCAGGAATCTCCGTGGACAATGATGTTTGCAGATGACATTGTGATTTGTAGTGAGAGCAGAGAGCAGGTGGAGGAAAACCTGGAGAGTTGGAGGTCAGCTCTAGAAAGAAGAGGAATGAAAGTCAGTCGCAGCAAGACAGAATACATGTGTTTGAACGAGAGGGAGGGAAATAGAACAGTGAGGTTACAGGGGGCTGAGGTCAAGAAGGTGCAGGAGTTTAGGTATTTAGGGTCAACAGTCCAGTGCGATGGGGAGTGTGGAAAAAAGGTGAAGAGACGAGTGCAGGCAGGTTGGAGTGGGTGGAGAAAAGTGTCAGGGGTGTTGTGTGACAGAAGAGTGTCAGCAAGAATCAAAGGAAAGGTGTACAGAACAGTAGTGAGACCAGCTATGATGTATGGGTTAGAGACTGTAGCAGTGAGGAAGAGACAAGAGACAGAGATGGAAGTAGCAGAGATGAGGATGTTGAGGTTCAGTTTAGGAGTGACGAGGATGGACAAGATTAGGAATGAGCACATCAGAGGGACAGCTCAGGTTGGTTGTTTGGAGACAAAGTCAGAGAGGCCAGATTGAGATGGTTTGGACATGTGCAGAGGAGGGATAGTGTTTATATTGGTAGAAGGATGTTGGAGATGGAGATGCCAGGCAAGAGGTCAAGAGGAAGGCCAAAGACGAGATATATGGATGTACTGAAAGAGGACATGAAGTTAGTTGGTGCAAGAGTAGAAGATACTGAGGACAGAGTTAGGTGGAAAAGGATGATTCGCTGTGGCGACCCCTAAACTGGGAACAGCCGAAAGTAAAAGAAGAAGATTAATCACTATTACAGATCTAAAACGACTGTCCCCGAGTCAGCAAACTGTTTAAACAGCACTTAAACTATACAGCTTTTCCACGTTTATGTTTCACCCTCCATAACACCAACATGTTTTCTAATCGTTAATGGCATTCATTGGCAACCAATTTCATTACAGATAATTATCAATTTTATTAATTAGTTGTTGCAGCCCTGGCGCAATGGGTAGCACTGTGGCCTTCCATTTAGAAGGTTGGAGAGAGTTTGCATGTTCTCCCTGTGCTTGCATGGGGTACTCCAGTTTGCCCCACAATCCCAAAAACATGCAGTTAGGTTAATTGAATAATCTAAATTACCCTTAGGTGTGAATCTTCGAAGACTGTCGACCTGTCCAGGGTGTTCCACCGCCTCTCGTCCAATGTGCGCTGGAGACCCCTGTGACCCTGAAAGGGAATAAGTGGGTTGGAAAATGAAAGAATGAATGTTGCAGCCCTACAAACATCTATCGCCAAAATCAGCCATGATCCGCAAATCCTTTGAGTTCATTGAACTTGTGACCCAGAACTTGTGCAAGCCACACCCCCACACCAACCACACGCCCAAGTGCCCATGATACAACTTCACGCATACAACTTATGGACATAACAACAGTAGGCCAGATCATTTGTCCTGAGAGGAGCCAGAGACAAATATAAATAAATAATAAAGCTGGCGGTGGCTTTTCTCATGGAATGCCAACAGGTTAGTCTGAGGCACCCTAAACATCTTCCAAATCTACTGACCGGAGAAGGAATCTTCATTTTTCCCTATGGGCCAGGACACAGCGCCAGCTATCTGTTTCATCAACCCAGGGATGTAAATGGTCTTGGTCTATCTAAAACTCTAAAAGCTAGTAGTGTTTGACAACTGGAGATATATTGATTGTTTACATAGAATTGCAACAGACTTTGAGTTACATGACAATTGAATGAAGCCATGTTACCCATGGGTTACTTGTCCAGGGGTTGCAGAAACCTTGTTGCCTAGTATGAGCTGGGAAAGGTACCAACAGACCCCAATGAGGCTTTTCAGATTTCAGGAGTGCATTTACTGTAAAGAAATACTAACAGCGTGACACTGCTTACTCTTATTGGTCTAATATGAGGCACCTCTTAACCCCTGAGGCCTATTTTCCGAAAATTTTTTTACTTTTTAAGGCATTTCTCAGCTTTTACAAGGCCTAAACTGCAAATCTTGGTATCAAAATGAAGATAGGTTCTTGGGGAGTGGTGTGGATGAGTTAATTTGACAGTCAAGAACACTGGGTAAGAGTAATTGATGTTGGAATGGCCAAAAAAATGAACTCCGCCTAAAAAAAACCCACATGTTTCCTCTAATATCTCCTTATTTTACTTATAACGAAGCAAATAAACACAATCAATTGTAACCACTACATGTCAAGGACATCTGTAGCAAGTCTGGTCTCACACGCCCCTCTAATACACAATCTGCTATACACTGTCTCCCTTGAACAAGAATTTGAGAATTACTTCTCTAAATGTTTTTTTTTTCTCTTAAATATTTATTTCTGGCCTTTTAATTCACAGTGTTGAGATCGTGGGTGCGATTGCAGCGGTTTGGCTTCACTTTGCCAGCCACTTGAGGCACATTTGATGTAAAGACATGGATTCAACAATGTAACACAGACTTTTCTAGTTATCGCCAAGAAATAAGATTTGTCAAAGTGAATGATTTCAGATTCTTCTTCTTATTATTATTTTATGTAGATAATAGATAGCATATTCCCATTTGGACCACAACTGCTCTTGGCTGCTGTGAATTAATTCATCATGCAGAAGCTCACACTATGAATGCAATTTGTTTTGCAGAGGTAATGTTCCTTAGAGCAATTTTATCATCCTCTACCCTACAACTTTTTTGCCAGTCTTTCGAAGATTTCATCCTCTAACCCACTTTGTATGCCAAGGCCATTGTTAAGAGAAATAAGATAAAACTCTCTTTTTGAGTTCCCTTAGACATGGATTCAGCTATTAATTAATCTATACAGATAATTTCTCATTACATCTCAGTTCCAAAGTGAAATTGACCTAATTTTTGTCAAGATAGCATGCTTAATAAGAGCAGTCTGATTATTACACAAACATTAGATGTCTGATCCTCTCTGTTCCTGGTCTAGTCTTGTCATGTCTTGTGCAGCAATCAGCCATTAGGAATCCTTTGCTTGTCTGTCTGTGATTGGTTGCTTCCCATCATTGGCAGGTTCTTTCTTGCTAGAGCTGGGCCTTGGATTCACACCGTCATGTCGCTTTCAATCAGTTGCAGTTGTACAACATTTGATTGCAGTTGCATTTCCCGAGTACCCTTCCTATTAGGGTTGAGCAATTAATTGCAATTGCAAAAAAATCACAATTTAAACACATGCAATTTCTAAACCAAAAAAGGATGCAGTTGTATCTGTTCATTTATTTAGAATTTTATTCAGAATATGTTCTTTTGGGCATGATTTTAATATGTAAACCATTCAGAGCTGACGCGGCGCACAGGGCAATACAGCTAAGCTGATTTGGAAAAAGATGTTAACCAATCAAAGCTTACCTTGCGCACAACAAATCTTTGAATTCCTGCCACCAGCACACCTTCAGAGAGAGTGTTTGGTTCTGGGGGAAGTGTGGTCACATTCGTAAAACCAGAAATGGTGGACATGCTGGTTTTGATTTACGTTAGTTTTAATTTACTGTTATGACTGGAATTATGGTTAGTTCATCTTATTTTTATGTTGTCTGTTTTTAAGACATTTTACTACAGTTTGGTTATTTCATTGTGAAATGTTTTTATGCACTTCTTGTGCACTGAATACATTTAGAATGTGGGTAGATTGTTTAAAAAAGCAAAAACAGTTAAAAATCGCAAATATAATCACAAAAAAAATCTATGATTACATTACATTTACATTTATGTATTTAACAGACACTTTTATCCAAAGCGACTTACATTGGGACACACATATTGCACAGCCTTACTTCCTATTGGTCTCGTCTGATTGTATTGTTCCTCCCTCCCATATGTAAAATTTGTTGGCCGAGTGTATTGCCTCTATTTGTCTGTTTTTGTTCTACCATCATTTTATTATGGCTATTGACGGGTCATTTCACATTGCTGCAGGTTGATAGTCAATGGAATAGACTGTACCACCTCTGTGGACCCTAGTTGTGAGTACTCAATAGTGAAGCACTTCCATGGTCGGCTAGTTCAATTTAAGAATCACATAACTTGAAAAAAAAAAGTCTTTAGCCCTTTACACACTGAAGAGAATTCTCGATCCGAATATTCGTTTGAGGGCATGAGTGTGTTGCCCTGCGATGGGTTGTGCTGGGTGTCCCCTCACTTCTCTTGATGTGACCCCAGAAGGGAATAAACAGGCAGGAAAATAAATGAATGAATGGGTTTTATTCAACAACCCACCTCAATTGAAAACCATGGTCTCCAACGAGAGTTGACCGAGTTGTTCTGGATTGCAATATAGCATTCGTTTTTCGCAAGGAGAATGACCAATGAAAGCTGCCTCTTTTGATGACGTACATATGATTTAAAAAAGCTGCTCTGTGGCCCTCAAACCAACTTTACTTTGTGATTTCACACAGGAAAGAAATAGCACATCTGAAATAGCGCACATGACAATCCTGAAGCGGCTCCATGTGATCAGCCAGCAACAGCATAAAATGCTGGATGTCAAGTTCTTCAAGGACTTTGACCAAACTGCCCGAACGTGAAAAAGGCCTTCACATCTTGAGAATTGAAAAAGTTTTTACTCAAAGCTCTGATTTCCACAAGAATTGGTTTTATTTGTTACCGGGACATGCCAGGGCTTAGGTTATAAACCTAAACAAACAAACATGACAGTACATTTTACAAACAAACAAAGAAACAAAGACCATCCACATATTTGAAAGTCTCTTTCCTACCAGTGGTCCTCCTCAAGCTGTGAGCTTTGGTCTCTCCTCTATTTGCTGCTGGATTTCTTTCTGCATTGTTTGGTTCCTTTCTTACAGACCAAAACCCTCATGCTCTTTAATGAGACACCTGGTCATGCAGAGGTGTCACATGGGCACCAATGGCCAATCAGCGTCTTCCTTTTTTTTTTTTTTCAAATAAACCCAGATTGGCTTTACACTGGACATCCATATTTTTTTTTTTACTATGTGTTCTTAAATTTCTTCTCTGTTGTCGTCTTCTTTCCTGTTTTCCCATGTGGAACAGAGTGCATCTGTTTGAACCGTAAACACCATCTTCAGGCAGGGAGAATTATTGCACCAAAATTTCTTCGACCCAGACAAAGAGCACTTTACTAGATTCGTGAAAATGACATCTAGGTTATTCCACATTCTTTACTATCAGTCATTCATGAAAACCTCAAATTAACAAAGCATTCAGTAATGCTTAGTTCACTTAAAAACAACCCAAATGCTTTTTTTATCGGTTTTCATCTCCAAAATAGTTCAGTGGAAAATAAGAGATTGATTCCCAGCATGCCTGAAGACACATACCTAATTTAACATTGAGCTTGATCCCAGTTTTGGATGTGGCACAAGCAGATAAGAAAAGATCAGCCAGATTATGTATGAAAGAGCTTTATCTTACCAGATCTACAGGTGGGGTGCTGCATGTTTTACAGCTAATCTGGATCAGACCTGGATAATACTGTAAAAAACTTGGGGTGCCGTTTGTCTTTAATATAAAGCTGCTGATTGCTTTTAGTTAAGTTACTTTCATACTTTCATAAGCATTCATCCATTGTGTCTTATATAGTGGGTAGCATTTGGAAGCTTTTGTTCACAGGTCATCAGATTAAAATAAAAAACAAAGTAACACATACAGGACTCTTGAGTTAGAATAGCCCACCTCAATCGTCATAAACCTTCATCTAAAGCTATAAACATCTAGACTTTGACCCATCCATTAGATTGTCTCAGTCACAATATATGGTAATCACAATTTTTCAGTGATGTATTTTAAATTCCAACTTTAATGTTAAACACTTTAAGTTTGTGTCAAAACACAGAATGGCTTTTTCCATAATCTCTGCAACTCCATTCACACCTTGAGTTAAAACCCAAGACAAGCAAAGTTAGTCTGTGTCTAATCATGTTCTTCTTCTTTGGAGTTTAATGGCGGTTGGAAAACCAGTGGATTAGAATTTATTTTCCCTAATTAAATTCTATCATAAAACCTGCACGCCTTGAAAATAGCAATTTCCTAATGGGAGTTTGTTGATTAAATGAAGGGAACTGTTCAGTCCTGTGTGTCCTATCCTTAGACATGTAATGATGCTTCTTTTTCTTCAATTCTCTTTTATTCCAGTATCAACTTGATTATGTATAGTATGTCTACCTGTCTAAATAATACCCCAATGTTCTTGCCATACTTACTTCACATATTTATTAGTGTTTACTTGGACTGCAATATATAACTGTGCCTTTCCTTCAGAGATTTCTTAGCTAATCTGTCCACGTCTTCTTTTCCCGTTGAACGAGAACAGGGACCCAAAGAAAGCAGGTGTTTAGACACTTACTTTCTATACGATATAATGTGTGTAGAATTTAATAAACAAGATCCATTCTGCTTTCTGATTTACCATTTTTTATGCTTTCTATCCATTTTATACCTAATGATATTGCTAATAGCTCTGTAATGTGTACTGCTAAGAGGTTAATTACCGTATTTTTCGCTGTATAAGACGCACCCAATTTTAAATGAGGAAGACCTAGAAAAAAAGATTCTGAACCAAATACTGTAGTAAAATATTTTATAACAACTGTGTAAAAGTTTTTAGGAACAATTATATGCCAAACATGTAACATGAACAGTCAGTAAACAGTAAAAGTAACAAAAAAAGGCTGTAATATTTTTATTCAAACCCCAATAATTCCTCTTCGTCACTGCTATCAGAAATGAGGAAGGACAGATCCACGCAGTCATTGTCATCACTTTCTTCCTCACTGGTGTCACATAAGATGTTGTCTTCTGTTCCATCCAAGGCATTACTAATGCCACACTTCTTAAATGATTTTATAACAATGTCCTCCTTCACGGAGTCCTACATGCTATGGTAGGATCAACGAGATGGGCGATGACGTCAGCGCGCACCGCCGGGGGGTGTGATGGAAATTTTCCTATATAGAACTACCATCTAGTGGTCATTTAGAGAAATGTAATTTGAGAAACTTTTAAGAGCACACGTTATACTTCAGTCCCGCCCTTCTTTTTCCAATGCTGATAACACGTGTGTAGGAAATGCTTTAAGACTGCTAAATCTTTACAATAAATAGCCGCATTTGCTGTGTTCTCTCTCAAACAGTCTCCAGTGTTTTTCATCAATTGAGAAGGTATATTTTTACCATAACAGGAGCTAGGCCGAAGCCGCAGCCTCTCTTACGCCTCTTCTATGGCCGTGACCGCCCTCTGCTCCGCGGTGCTCTGCATTCGCCGTATAAGACGCACCAACTTTTCCCCCTTAGTTTTGGGGAAGAAAAAGTGCGTCTTATATGGCGAAAAATACGGTACTCACTTACTGATGGATATTCATTAGAACAGGGGTGCTCATTACGTCGATCGCGGAGGTGCTACTGATCGATTGCGGCGTGAATTTTGAAACAATATCAGCCGATCATCCATCCCATCACTTGATCGATGTACAGGGCAACCAGTCAGATGACAGCTGAATTTTGACCTTTACGTCACCGCTCATGCGTAAACAACACCGCTAAGTGCTAGGCTAGCCCATGCTTAATGATTTACTTGGTCCAGCTCCTTCACTCATTTTGGTGACCATAAACTTAAGTCCTACATGAAAATCATTAAGTCCAAATAGCGTTCCTCAATGACTGATGAACATTTGGAAGTGTGCTTGAGGCTGGCTATCAGCAGCTACTGTTGATTGATGTTTTGCATTTTTGTAGCGGGTAGATCACTTTGACTTGGTTATTTTAAAAGTAGCTCGCAAGCTGAAAAAGTGTGAGTACCCCTGTCTTAGACTGTATATGGACGTAGTTATGTTACAAGCAGACTATGACTATATAAAAATAATGGTTTTATCTCAGCATTCCCAATGATGTTGTAATCATGAACAGAAAAATGTAATCTATGCAGCACCAATACTTTTGTAGGATGCAGTAGTTAATATTTATCACAACAAATGACACTATAGGAGATTCTGAATTGCCTCTATACCTTTTTTTTTACATTTATGTGTACATAGCTGACAATGGCTCACTTCCTGAGCAAGACTGCAACTTTGGTTGGTGTCCAGAAGAGAGTCTAGCAGCATTGACAACTCTGTGACAGTGGCTGAGTCACCTTGTCGTTCATCATTGGAAGTAATGTTTTGACATGGAAGTTTAGACAGCCCACGGCTAGCTCTTCAGTGAGGAGACTGCTTTTTATGTTCTGCTGCAATCCAATGCAACTGCTAGCTGTAAAAAGTGGGCTGATAAAAATGTGTTATCCCTGCAGGTTCCATTGTCTTTCTGCAAACTCAACAGCTCAAAAATGCATTAAGCCAAATAAATGAAAAGCAAGGAATCTTGCTACATTTCCATAGACATGGCCGGAAGCATAATTGAAACTCAAAGCACAACAAACCATTGTGTGCTTTGACTCATTAGAGACTTCCCCAAAAACTTTTAAGTACACCAGCATTATAAGACATCAAGTGTCTCATGCACACTAAGCCAACTTTTGCTTTTTACTATTAACAGTATTTTAACAGAGTCGTTTTTCTTGTTGATGAAACACCACTTCCGGATATCACACACCCACCCCCACACCAAAATTATAAAAAACAGTTCACATGGTTTAGGCAGAAATTGTATTTTAAAAAGTTTATTTCAACTTTTTCATCTATTGAGTTAATTAGAGAGTTACTGAGTGCAGCATGCAGTAAAAGGGCCTGGTGTGGATCGAGCCATGCACACCCATGTCAGCCACGACCACTTTCGAGATTATTGACCAGATCTCATACTTCTGGGTACTGTACAATGTATCTGATAGATTTGCCCTTCTTGAGGCAAGTAAATTGAAATAAGTTGCAAGGTCTGCATGGTTTTTGGGTTTCCATTCTTTTCCTTTCCTTCCATCAAAACTCTTGCTTTGTTTTGATTGAGTTTCAGTTTTGAATTTCATTCAATCTTTTTCCAACCCGCTCATTCCTTTTTGGGGTCACGGGGTTCCAATCTCCAGTGCACATTGGGAAAGAGGCGAGGGTACACCCTGGACAGTCCATCACAAGGCAACAGTTCTGAATTTCACCTGGGGAAAATCCCAAAAAAACCACTCATCACTGGGATCCTTGTCTTTTGAGTGGTTACTTCCAGACACTGTTGCTGTGGCAACATTTGGTAGTGCAAGCATGGCAGAAGCTGAAAATTCTGAATTATTCAAGAACGGAAAGCCAAAGGTGGCTAAAGAACTGGGTAAACTTATAAAAGCCCAGAGTTGTTTGAAAAGTATTCGAGCTGCAAAGTGTTTGATCTTTTGATATCAACCAGTGCCTAAACACTACGGTTAGTTGCAAGTGATGAGTCCCATGCGTGCTGAGATGTCATTCTCTCTTTTTTGCAGGTTCTAACTGTTCAGTTATTTCGGTGAAAGAATGAATTGGGATGATGATGATGATGATGATGATGATGTGTTTATCAGTTTGGAAGCATATAGACGAGAGCAAAGTTGGTTTCCACCTCTCCCAGGCAAAACCCACAAAACAGTACTAGAAGATGTTCTGTTTACAACTGCCTCTAAAATCATCAATAGTTTAGTTGAGATTGTGCAGTCAAGGTTTGTTGGAACTTTTATTTTGGCTTCTGGATTTTGAAAAGACTGTGGAAGGTAATTGTGGCAGCAGCAGAAGTTGGTGGGACAGCAGTTGCCTTCTTGATCTTTCTGTTTTTCATTTATCATCAGACATTACCACAGTGTTTCAGAGAATTGGTTGGCACTAGTGTAGTATTTGAGGAAAAAGGACCAAAATTAAGTAATGCCTGCAAGCAAAACCAATCAACTGGGAAAACATCTTCAAAAAAGTCCTCTTTGGTGAGTCATATGGTGTATTCTATACATGGAGAGTTGTGCAGCACCCTGACCTGCCAGATGTAGATAACAGCTGTTCTTTGACAACTTCAAGAGCTGTACCCCTGGTTATCATATGTTCTCTGCGAACAAAGGTCCACTGAGAAATGGCAGGAATCCAAGAGACAAACTCATATAATAACAAACCAAAAACAAAGACATCTACCTTGAGTGCCCTCACATGGTATCAGAATGACTGAATTGCAAATCACCATATTCTGAAAAAGATGTTATACTTGCGCCAGACAATAATGTAAACCAATCATATGGACTGGAAACTTTTAAGTGCCCCAGCACTACTAGAGATAAGGGTTATGCAGACCACATTGGTATTTTTCAACAATACCAATGTGCACTTTTCGACAACACTGTTCTGGATATTTCGAACATAAAAATGTTCATCATCACTAATAATTTCTTTCAATCCACTTGACCAGCACGCCAGCATGCTACTGATTTTAGGCTTACCAAATCTCAACATCTGACCACTGACAAGATCGGAGCTCAGATATCTTTCCTCTTCACACCACATCCCTAATATCAGTCTTCCGGATATGTGGATTCTCTTATCTTTACCATCCCATGGACTGATGATAGCTTTCCAGATGGGCTGAAGATATTTGTTAGAAACATAGTTCTTAAAATTATATCCATTTTAGTAACAGTCTATATGTCTTATATTTAGGGGTGTAATCAGTGAAAAACTGGTACACTAAATGGTGTGAAACATTTCTACTTGACATTTTTCAACATCATCTTTATGCTGAAAAGTGAAAGGAACACATTTTTCTGTGGGAGGAATCCAGAATCCCAAGTGAGACTATGGTGCCTTATTAAGAGCACCACATTTGGGGTTGTCATAAGTGGGAGACTAGCTCACTAGTCAATATCCTTATCTATTAGGCCACAACTGCCTATCTACCTGCCAATGCTGCTCCCAAAACAATTTCAAACAAGAAAAATTTCAGCTTCGAACCTGTCAACATACCTCTTTGTTTTTAAAAATGATTTTTATTTCATTTTTGGTATTAAAGAACACTAATGCCCTTTGCTTATTACATATCTGGTCTAGGACCTTATATGAAAGTGGCATGAATTGAAAATATCTGGGGGGCTGTGCGGGTGGCAGTGCTCGTAGGTGGAGCCTGCCCATACTGCCGGTGGGTACAGTGAGGGAAAAAACTATTTGAACCCCAGTTGATTTTGTAAGTTTGCCAAACAAATGAACAGTTTATAATTTCAATGGTAGGTTTATTTGAACAGTGACAGACAACAATGAAAAAAAAACTGAGAAAAGAGTTTCAAAAACAGTTATAAAATAATTTGCTTTTCCATGAAGGAAATAAGTATTTGATCCTCTATCCATCAGCAAGATCTCTAGCTCCCAGGTGGATCTTATACAGGTGACACTGGCAGCCCTCTCAGCAATCAATCAATCCAGATGCTCTGCACCATGGCCAAGACCAAAGAGCTTTCCAAGGATCTCAGGGACAAGATAGGGGACCTACACAAGGCTGGAATGGGCTGGGTGAGAAGGTGACAACAGTTGGTGCAATTATTCGCAAATGGAAGAAACATAAATTACCTGCCAATCTCCCTCGGTTTGGAGCTCCATGGAAGATCTCACCTCGTGGAGTTTCAATGAGAATGAGTAACACACTATGCTGTGAAGGACTGAAATCCTATGTGCCCGCAAGGTTCCCCTGCTCAAGAAAGTCCATCTAGAGGCCCGTTTGAAGTTTGCCACTTAACTGACTGATTCAGAGGAAGACTGGGTGAAAGTGTTGTGATCAGATGAGACCAAAATTGAGCTATTTGGCATCAACTCAACTCGCCGTGTTTGGAGGAGGAATGCTGCCTATGACTCCGAAAACTCTGTTAAAAATGGAGAAGAAAACATTATGCTTTGGGGGTTTTCCGCAAAGGGGACAGGACAATTGCACCGCATCAAAGGGAGGATGGGTGGGGCCATGTATTGTCAAGTGTTGGGTGAGAACCTCCTTCCCTCAGTCAGAGCATTGAAAATGGGTCGTGGTTGGGTACACGGCCAAGGCAACAAAAGATTGCCTCAGGAAGAAGCATATTAAGGTCATGGCGTGACCTAGTCAGTCTCCAGACTTTAATCCCATAGAAAATCTGTGGAGGGAGATGAAGGTTCGAGTTGCCAAACATCGGCCACAAAACATTAATGACTTGGAGAAGATCTGCAAAGAGGAGTGGGCCAAAATCCCAATTGAGATGTGTGCAAACCTTGTGGTCAACTACAAGAAAAGGCTGACCTCTGTGATTGCCAACAAAGGTTTTGCCACCAAGCACTGAAGCATGTTTTTCAAAAGGATCAAATACTTATTTCCTTCATGGAAATGCAAATTAATTTATAACTCTTTTTGAAACGCATTTTTCTGGATTTTTTGTCATTGTTGTCTCTCACTGTTCAGTCTATAATTTCAATGGTAGGTTTATTTCATCATTTCTTTGTTAGTGGGCAAACTTACAAAATCGGTTCAAATTAGACCCAATGTGATCAACTGCTTGGAAAAGGAGTGTTCCTTCAATCATTAAGACACTGTTTCTTGAAAGATGATCAGAAGATATTTACAAGAGCGTCTGACTGAACTGCCCAAGGTCATGACCCAAGTTTTGAGTTTTATGGCTCAAGTAATGATGAGCTTCAACTCCATCACAGCTCCTAAAGCAAATACTAGGAGAAGTCCACCAACAAAGTGCGAGCAGCACTAAATAGGGCACAACCCCGTAGCCAAAGTGTATCCTTACTCTAGTACCCTGAATGGATCTGAATATCAGTAGTGTAACTTAATATTATTAAAATGAGGTTTTATTCTGCCTGTAGGGAGCCCTTTGGTTCCTTGATTTCCATAAGGAATATTTCAGAGGAGATATAAACCAAATCCGATCTCCATTAAATCATTTGGATTTCCTTGCATTGCATGATGCTTATTGTTGCATCATCTGTGGTGGGGTTTAAAAGCATATCAAACTTGGAAGAGAAAGGATGAAGACATTCTGAAAGTATTATTTAAAGCCTTTCACTAAACATGGTCGATCTGGCTGCCAGGTGATATTGCAGCTTTGTAAAGTTCAATCTCTGAAAGCTATAACCCATTTAAAGCTTGACCGCTTGACCATTTAAACCCAGATCACTTGTTCTTATCTAAGCAGTGAAGCCTTGAGAAATCCCTCCTCTGTGTCTGCACATCTATATGGGTTTAATGCTCTCTGTCCCCACATTTATTCAAGGCAAAACACTTCAAATTTTATTTCTAGGTGGACAGACCTTTAACTTGTTCAAAGGCTTCTTTATTTTTCTTTTCCTTTGTGTCCCTCCATTTAATAGCTGTGGTAAAGCAAAGATCAATAAGTTAATTTCATTGGCATTCACAGCTTGAGGTGTTAATGGGCTGGTCAGGGTGATGAACAAGACAGCTGTTTCACAGAGAGCAAGCCACCCTCTTAAACCTCTCAGCTGGTTCCCATGATGCTAAGCTCCTCAATTCTTACTGGACTTCAGTGAAGCCCCATTTGGCATGTATACAGAGTTTATACTGAATTATAAACAGATTAAGAACTTAATTTAATTTTTTTTCCAAAATGTCATAACTCCATTCTGATGAATTTGAGTAATTGTGTTTTCTTTAGCAGGGAAGTTAGTTTTGAGGAAAATCTAAATTTTCTGTTCCAAACTTTTATAAAGCACCTCAATGCAAACAAGATTTTTTACTTTTTTAAATATTTAATTTATGTCCTGCAGCGTGGTATAGTGTGCAGGACACAAATACACAGTTGTGCAGAGCCAACGCAGGTTTTAATCCTGAGCCTGTCGTCTTTCCTTTCCTTCCCCATTCTCTCCTCCTAATTTCTCCACATTCCTCTGTAGAAAAGAAAAAAAATCAATAAAGGCTACTGGAAAAAAATTATCTCAAAATTCTTTCCCAAAATGCAATATCTCCATAGCCCTAGATTTTTACAAACTGCTACAATAAATTTATTTATTATAAAACTTTGAGCTCTCTGTACTAGCACTGCACCATTAGTAACTTTCTTTTTTAATTTTTACCTTGTCCTGTCCTGCTTAAAAGCTACCACACGGGGGAGTAGGTGCTTCATTTGAGCTGGACAGTTTTGCTATCCCCAGGGGAGTGAACACCTGGTGTGGTATATCCTCCTCTGGATGGAAGCAGTGTATTTATGTAGTTATTTATTTATTTATTTATTTTTCCCATGGACCAGTTTGCATTAATACCATTAGGACAGGAGGGTGTTAAAAGGAAAGAGGGCTGTGGATGAGAGATGTAGGTGAGGGGGAAAAATTCAGGAGTGGGTACATATCTACACATGAGATAAGAACATACCTTAACCTCTTAAGCCCGAGAGTCCCCGGTACCGGGGACTTGCCCCCTTGTGCGTTACATTTTCACTCATAGCTCACGAACCCTGAGAATAACCCACACATATTAAATACTGTTGTGTTCAGCGGAAACTCCTCTAAAAACGTATCTAATTCAATTTCATATCCGTTAACCACAGCTCGAACGCCATGCAAATAAACAACAACATGTCCGGAGTATAATTCATGACCACGTTTTTGTTTATGTGCGATATGTATCCACAATATAAACGGAAACACCCAAACCATTACATTAAATGAAAGCTAACAACCAGCTGAATCCAGCGATATGCAACTCATTAACATTGCATGAAGTATTTCAGAGCAGGGAGCGAAAGTTCCCCGAAAAAACGCCAGCAAAAACCAAGCAAGCATGTAAATCTTGTCTTACCTTTGCCGTTTTTTCAACAAAAAGTTATTTCCATAGCGATAAAAGTCCGTTTGTTGTTATGTCCGGTCAATAGCTTCGTGCAAACGCCATTTTGGATTGTTTCTTTAGCTTTGTGGCGTCATTACGTCACCAAATATGGAATGACTCCCCGTGCGTAAGAGGTGGTCTCTCCACGCTGCGCGTCGTGTGATTCGTCGGCGATCCCGTCAGTCTCAAAATGGTTGAGCTGATTGGTTTCCATAGAATCAGAGCTTTCCGTCGATATATAGATCTTCTGGATTGGACAGATGGTCGGGGGGGTAGGGACACGCAGAAGCTCGACGTCAAAGCGTTTGTGAGTGAAACGTTCCCAAAAGCGCAGCAAGATGGCGTAAATGAGCTTCTACCCCACTTTTACAGCGTTTCTTTAGGAGTTTTTTTTGCTGAAATCATGTCCCATAAGCAACAAAAGAAGACTATTAACGTAGCTGAAGCTTTGGACAGGATTTTTTCCATATTTCAATTATTGTGCCAAATTGTGCCAAACTGTGCCAACATGGATTACGCCTGAACTTTGTTCAATCAAAACCTTTACAGAATATTAGTTTCTTGTAGTATGAACACCAAACTTGCTACAGATGTTCTTGACATGTAGTGGTTACAATTGATTGTGTTTATTTGCTTCGTTATAAGTAAAATAAGGAGATATTGGAGGAAACATCTGTTTTTTTTTTAGGCGGAGTTCATTTTTTGGCCATTCCAACATCAATTACTCTTACCCTGTGTTCTTGACTGTCAAATTAACTCATCCACACCACTCCCCAAGAACCTATCTTCATTTTGATACCAAGATTTGCAGTTTAGGCCTTGTAAAAGCTGAGAAATGCCTTAAAAAGTAAAAGTATAGGATTTTCGGAAAATAGGCCTCAGGGCTTAAGAGGTTAATGTTCTATGCGGGATCATTTATAATTCAGATCGTAGATCACAAATGGGGAGTGAACAGAAATGTACGCGTCGCATAATGACCTGATCTTGATATAAATAAGTGAATGTAGTACGAAGTGCCTAGGTCAGGAAACCCAACACACAAGCAGTGTCATCTTTAGTCTTCTGTGACCCAGGTGTGATGTGGGTTCTGCCTCAGGCCAGGCTCTCCGTTAGTAACATTCTAAATGCAAAATTTATTGTAAAAAAAAAAATAGTTTAGGCCAACGCAAAACACACAGTTTATCGAGATTCCTCCCACAGTCATGCTTTCGCCAGGCCCCATGCTGACCCTCCCTCCACAGTCAATCATAATTCTGCAAAAAACATAGTCAGTAGGCGGGCTAGGAATTATGGGTAGTGCTAGGAACGTCGAGCCATTTTCAGATCACACAAACATGCATGAAAGACTTGAATTAAAACTTGGGGCATGTTTTTGATGAGCGGAAAACCATTAAAAGATGATAGGAATGTCAGAAAAGTTGATTTTGCATAATAAGGCCCCATAATATTGCATATTTTATAAACACATCCTAAAAGAAAAGTGGTATTTTGTCATCCACATTCAACTGTGTAAAGAACTAAGTATTTAATAAGAATATTTAATTATTTCAAATCATGAATCTTGAGATTCATGACAATTCTAAATAATTGACCAATCTACCACCTCAAAAAATTATCTCTACATCATATTTTGCTTTATTCTTTAAACATAGCATTGAAATCATTATAATACAAACTTCCATATCTTATATTGTGATATTTGTTCCTAAACCACTGCCTGAATTCCACACAAACCACCTACTGGATTTCAGATCTGTTTCTAAAATCCCAGTCTTTAATACCAGCCTTGGCTAAAAACTCACCCATTTAGACTTATTTGAGCAAGTGGCAGCTGTTAATGTTTACTCTGCACATCTGCTTGTGTGAGTCCAGCTGTATGACTGCATATGTACTTTGTGTGGTTTTGTATTTATATGTTTTTGGTGTGTAAGTGTTGAAGCACTAGATAGTAGCGTCTTAAAGTAATGTAACCCAATGTGTTATTGTTTATTTAAAGTATTACAGTTTTAAAACCTGAACAAAATGATTATTACTGTTTTACCTTTACAGTTTAAAATGAATGAGAACGTCTAGGTTACATACGTAACCCGCGTTCCCTGAAGGAGGGAACGCAGACGGCGTCGATGTCTCGACTATGGGTGGAGCCATCCTGAAAGTGGGTGAAGCCGAATATTTAACGGGCAATTAATTTTCGAGTGAAGTTGATTAACGATCAATTGATCAATCAACTGCTCTATAAGAGCAGAGCGTAGCTCTACACTCATTCTGCTTTCTTCCGAGGAGCCGAACCCACTTACCTCTACGGCACCTCAGA
>SRMA01026758.1:20600-277312 GCA_007224835.1 Danionella cerebrum
CAACCTTTGATATTTCATCTTGTAAAGAGCGTTGAAATGCAAAGCAACCACCATTTGCTCCGAGGAAGAAGGCAGAATGAGTGTAGAGCTACGCTCTGCTCTTATAAAGCAGTTGATTGATCAATTGATCGTTAATCAACTTCACTCGCAAATTAATTGCCCGTTAAATATTCGGCTCCCCCCACTTTCAGGATGGCTCCACCCATAGTCGAGACATTGACGCCGTCTGCGTCTCGACTGAAAGAGAACAAATGTTTATTTCAGCAGTGAACTTAATAATTCTGTATTTGTGTTTATGCTGCATTTAACTTGTCTTGTCTGTATTAGACGCTTGTTTAAAGTATACATGGTGGAAAATTTAGATTCATCTTGTTGACCTGTCACTCGTGTGACTGTGAAATGTAGTGTAGTTTTTGTTAAATAGACTACTTGCACGTAGACTTTCATGTTCTTTGCAGTAGCACTCAGTAAGTTCCAGTGTCGCTATAGCTACATTTTACAGCCGCTGTCACAAGGACCTCTCCAAGATTAACATCGCAGATGTGCTTCGTATGCGCAACAAAAAAAAGCTAAAGCAACAAATTATACACAGTTCCATATACACACAATTCAATCCGAAATCACACTGAACGTGTTGCTCATGCAGCAATCATCCATTTGATCAGAAAGTTTTAATTTTATCACTTAAAAATTCTAATGATGAAAGTTCGGTAATACTACACAGAGGTGGAAAGTAACGAATTACATTTACTCGCGTTACTGTAATTGAGTAGGTTTTTTGTGTAGTTCTACTTTTTAAAGTAACTTTTAAATTTTTTAATTTTACTTTTACTTAATTACGTTTTGATTTAAGTATTGTACTTAACAACATTTTAAATCCTATACGTTACTGAGTAAAAATAAAACAAGTAAGATGAAAAAGAATAATTGTGCATGGAGGGAAGGAGGGGGGCGCGCGCCGGAAACTACTGCTTGATGCGTGGGAGAACAAACGCAGTGTGCTAACTCTAACTCAAGAAAGATGGAGATGAACAAGACAGACACATATGATTTAAACCAAGATGAAAGTGAAATGCTGCTGAATTTGAATTCTTCAGAAACAAACCCATGGCCATATTTACAAGACCACTTTGAATTTAAGCTCAAGAAAGGCAACAGCTTTATTACGCGGTGTAAACTTTGTTTGCCCACGACGAATGAATTGGCAGCTTACAAAAGCTAAACATCAAACCTGTGTTGAGGTGATACTACTACTTTTACTACTGTCGCAGGAGAGGGACCACACAACAAGGTTGTAAACAGAAAGGATCCCCGAAGGGTGGAGAGAGAGAGAGAGAGAGAGAGAGAGAGAGAGAGAGAGAGAGATTTTTTTTTTTTATTTTTACAATCATCTTTATTTCACAAAAGAGACTAAATATCACAGACCATCTAGACATCAAAAAAATACAAGTTTTAAAAGATTATAGACACCGAGCAAAATGGAGTTCATCATTGACAAGAGAACACAAAGCTCCTTTAGAGCACCATATTGTTTCAAAAGCATTTAAAAGATCCATTACTTTATAAAAACGGAAATCGATTGAAAGCCTTGATTTAACCAATGCTCTGAAAACTCTTTCAACATTGTAATCAACTCTTTGTTAAATTTTTTCCCTTCTGCTGATATAAATGGCCATTTTTGCTTTTCCCAAAATAAAATTAATCAACTGACATTCATTTTTTCTTTCTCTAAAATATTTAAAACCCAACACGAAAGTTTGAAGAGAAAACTCTTCATTGAAACAATTAAAAAGACTTTGTAGACAACCGAATAAAGGCTTTAGTCTTGGACAGTACATAAAAACATGAAAAACTGTTTCTCTTTGAAAACAGAAAGGGCATTCATTACTAATTTCTGGATTTAAAACCAAAACAAAAGCGTTGACAGCAACAATTCCGTGTAAAATTCTCCATTGTAAATCTCCAGCTTTTTTATTAACGGTGGCTTGTACGATGCTCTCCATTCGGGTCTACAAGCAAAGACCATTTTAAAAACAGAACGCCATGGTGTATCAACCCTTTCATTTAAACCTTTTTTGTTAAAACTTTAACACAAGCTTTATAAAACATTTTTCCATTGCTTTCATGTAAATTCAAATTTGTTGTCTTTTCAGTTAAAAATAACCCTGTATAACCATCCAATTTTTGTAAAAGAATCACATCAGGAAATTGATCTTTTTCATTACAATGTTTTCTTTACTACTGTCTTTAATCATTTCTAGTTCTTCAGATGTGAGAGCTGATTTGATTTTTTGCAGCACTTGTGTGATAACTCTTACAGATTTAATTCCTACAAGAGCAGCAACTTCTTTTGCTTTTTCGAAGTTTGTTCCAGTCACATTAACTAAACTTCCAATAGTTAAAATCTTGGATTTAATAAAAGCTGTCCAGACGTGATCCATGAATCAATGGTTCCTTTAAAAGCCAGAACAAAGAAGAAGTAAAATCAGTTCTTTTTACTTTAAAGAGATTTCTATAGAACGCTGGCATTTTGGATGTGTTGATTTTTTTCTTTTTTTTTTTGATCTAGTAAAAACAAAGATTTATCCAAATCTGGTCTTTAAGATCATGGTGGCCACTGGTTTCCAGCTCAAGTCCTCTGGGCCAGTAAGAAAACGCTGTATAAATTGCAGCCGAAAAGCTGCAGTCCTACTTTGTAAGTGTAAGCCCTCCTTCCTCTTTTGGTAGATACAGTACATTGTGAGGCAACCAATGCATTTTCTCCCAGAAAAAGTCTATTAAAATGGATTGTATTTTCTAGAGTAAATGAGCAGGTGGATCCATACATGCCAGTCTGTGCCATAAAGAGGAGGCCACTAAATTATTAATAATCAGAGTGCGTCCTCTATATGATAACTAATTGACAGTCCATTTCCATTTCTTCAAACGACCTTCGATCTTTACAAATATTCCTTCCCAATTTTTTTGAACAACAGTTTCATCTCCTATAAAAACACCTAGGTATTTCAAACCATCATTCTTCCATGTTAAACCATTAGGGAGTACTGGTACTCCTTTTTCCCACTTTCCAAATAAAACTGCTTCGCTCTTGTTCCAGTTAATTCTAGCAGAGGAAATGATTTCAAAATCTCTCAATGTTTCTACACAGTAAATTTTAGAGTGTTAATGCAACACTTAAAGAGTTGATTTTAACACTGGGCCTGAGTGTATTTGGTCCCACTCAGATTTGGTGAAGAAATTACTCTTTCAGTAGTGTTTGATTTGTAGAGTTTAATTAACACTATTTTGAGTACAATATTAACACCGTTCAACACTGAATAGTGTTTCTTAGATTTAACACTGAACTAATTTTACTCTAAATAGTGTTATAACAAAATGACACTTGCCAAAAATAACAAAAACCAGCGTTATAAGTTCACTGTTAAAGAGTTGTTATATATATATATATATATATATATATATATATACATACATACATACATACATACATACACACACACACCCACACACACACACACACTTTATTTTCCTACAAGTGAAAGCTAATTATAATAATACTAAAAAATAATTTTGTTTCAGTGTTACAATTATGTAAAATATCAGGTAACATTGTTTATTAAATTAAATTACTGTATTGAAGGGTGTTATCTTTTGGGTGTATAAATGTAAATAGGACACATGCAATAGAACACAATATACCATATAAAACATTTATTGAACACTGTCTATCATACAATAAAAAATCCTCACATCTGCATTAAGTGGCAATATGGCACAATATGCAGTGCAGAGTCTGTTGTACCATACTTCATTTGAAGGTCAAATGGTTTGAAATAACACAGCTCTTTGACATTCACAACTGTTAAACATTGATCTGGATGCACCCTTACTATAAATGAGTGGTAATGTTCATCAAAGCAGATCGTTTCCAAAAGTATTCCAGATAACATTACATTTTCATCTTTCACAACAATTAACTTCACTTTATAAAACACGGGCATCTCACATTTTACTTCAGTACAAATTACAAAGTTAGGCCGATACTCTGTCCCATTATATTTTACCCACTTAACAGAAAAGACAAATTCAGTTATTTCGACACCTAATTTGGATGCCATTTCCATGCCCCCTTTAATTTCACTGAGTTCCACAGTCTTCCCTGGTCCAAGAGTACATCTGAATTGGTCATAAGTCTCCCAATGTATTGCCATCCAACTCTGGTGCTTTTTTGCTAGTGTTTTGGTTATGTTTTTGAAACTTTTTAATTGCCTTTTAAAAAACTTGTGTTTTGCCTCATAGCGCATGCACCAAGTGTGCAGAATGGGTCCAATTTTTCTAATACACTGTGGGTAATGGATCATAAAGTGGTGCTTTGGTAACATATTTTTATGGGGAAACAATTTTTTGAATAACTGGTGATGATCAATTATTAAGTGCTTAAGGTATATGGTAATTCCTTCCGTGAGAACGGGTGAAAATATGATGTTTATAATCTGCAGCAATATAAGCAAAAGATACCAATGCTTGTCATCTCTCGCCACTAAATCACCAAATATCAGAGGTAAATTGCGCAACAAACACCAAGACTGGATGGCATTTAAACCCAAATCATTGCTTTCACTAGACACTTTCACCACTGTGGGACGGTTTCTCTGTTGATTAAAACCATAATCAAAAGCATGTATTCTACCCTCAAGATCCTCAGCACTCAGAAAATTTTGCTGAATGTATTGCAGAACAAGTTTCATCTCTAGCTGTGCAACACCCTCTAAAATGTCATGCATAATATCGACTGCAAAATTGTTTGCTGTATTGAAATACTTAAGCGAATTTAGTAAACATACCCGTTTGACACCATACACATGGGGTAGTTTTGAGTCATCTAGCCTTTTGCAATGAAGTGCATGCATTTCACTAGTTCGTAGTACAACCTCTGGATTGTCTTCAGAAAACACAGACTGAAACCTATCTTTTTCAAGAATACAAAACCGACAGCAATACTGAGCCCCAAATGACTCCAGAAAACCAAATAAACTGTGTAAGCCAAGGTTATCGCCTGTTACTTGAACAACTGTACCCTTAATACATTTCTCAGATACTGGATGCTTCACTCCTTCAATCTCAAGAACTTTCAAATCATCCACCAGAGGTTTGATAATAGAATTAAACCCATAACGTTTAACATCATGTGCATGAAAGAGGGCACACAAATGAATATTTTCCAAGGAAGAGTTGAAAATGGGGGGAAAATTCCTTAATGTAAAATAAATAGCACCCAATTTGTATAAACCCTTTTTGGAGCCTAAAGGATTTGCAGTTTCAAAATCATCATAAAATAACTGAATTTGCAAAGCATCTTTTTCACTGTTGAATAAAGAGTTACATTTAAAATGGGTAGCATCACTTAAATCAACATAGAAACCGTCCTTTTGAACATGTCTGGGTTTAAACAAATCACAAAGATGCGGGTTTTGTAAAATTGCCCTCAGTGTTTCTAATACTGGAACATATGAAAATGTATCGGTTGCAACAACTTGATCAAATGTTCCGGATGTTTTATTTCGCCTGCTATCAAATCTTGTACCAAGAACTTTTTCAATTGGTTCAACGGTTCCCCATTTCTCAGAAAACAGCCTTCTTCGTTTGGCTTCTGAATTGAACATGGCAAAAGGATTTTCCAATTGTTGAATTGAATTTTCAATTTTCCTTTTATTTGCTAAGTCATGTAAAGGTAGACACTGCACAGCTGCATCTTGAGCCTGACTGTGAATCTCAGAAACTATTTCCTCCATAGATAAAACAAAATCGTTAACAGCAGACTGACTTAAACCAGCAATTTTAAGATTTGCAACAGTAGATGCACACATATCTAAAGTGCTCTTTTTTGACATCACTAAAGATGATGTCATATTTGCCACCCCCTCACCACTGTCAATCTGATCAAATGATTCAACTAACCGTTCTGCTTCAGCAGCCTCAAAGACATTAGAGTTCTGGACACTTAACTCAAAATGTTTAACATGCAAATGTTTCCTGAAACCTGAAAAAGTACCATAAACAGAACAACATCCTGCCTCTGCACATTTAAGGCGAAGATTCCTTCCCGGAACTAAACCATGAACTAACCGGAAGTGCCTGAGAAGCAATTTTGAACCAGAAAACTCAGCCTTACAAACATAACACCTCATGGCCACGGAAAAACTTGACTAATTGCTGAGCAGTCTTGCTCTAACCTCAGCAACACGAGGACACTCCTTTACCTTGCCAACATCAATGTTGTACACAGTAGTCTGGAGGAAAGTGTACATGTTGTGAAGCATAATGTTGTACGATGTCCCAAAAACATAATGAGCCTTAAACAGTTCGTCAAACGCACCAAGAGAAGAGGTTGACTTGCATGGAATGGCCTGCTGATCAAGGATGATGAAGAAACAATGAACTGAGTTCTTCCGAGGTCCCACTGCCAGGAGGTAGGGCTGGGCACTTGCTGTGATTTCTCGAAGATGCTCCTCAATGTTTGTCCCACTCTAAAAAGTAAAGAGATGGAAATGTCATTATGTGTAACAAAAAAAACTAAACAAACAATAACACCATACCTTCTTGAAGACAACCAGGTGTTTCTCAGCATGCGAGGCAGACACCTTCCCTGGTCTTTTCCGGCCTTGAGCAGAAGGGGGAATCAGATGAAGCAGAAGTACTATGGAAGAGAGGTCACTGTCCCAAACTGATAAAACACATAAACAGTACATACAAAATGTTAGAGCTTATGCAAACTGAAATAAGACTTAGTAAATTTCATTCAATGTTGAAATCGTACCAAAATCGACACCCTCTTCTGAGTCTCCAGCAGGAGATTCGGCTGCTAGCAGGAGATCTGCCAAATCATGGGTGCTTGGAAGTTTTTTGCACTCCTCAATTACTTTTTTCTTGAATGCAGTGGTCCACTTCTCCAGAAGCTGCCTGACAGTCCTTCTCCAAACATCAGAACAAAGTCCTGCTCAATCTGAAATGCCAACAGTAGGAGCAAATAAGTAATTAGGCACATACTGTGTAATCTTTTAATATGTTTAAATTAGGTGATCTAGATTATTGTAATTCAAAAGTAAAGTTTTTAAGTATAAAACCTTACCAAGCCTTTGACATCCTTGAATCGTGGGAAGACTGCCAAAATATCACCGGACTGCGTGGGATCAAGAACAATATTGCGGCGATGGCTGAAGGTCATTTTCATCTTCTTTTTGACGGACTCTTCATCAGAACAATGGCTCATAAATGCAATTGCTTCCTTGCATTCATTCTCACTCAAGATCACCTCTGGATTAAACTGGATTGGCCGTCTAACAGTGGGGCCACCAGAACCACCTTCACTTGTTTCTTGTCCTGATAAACAAATTATTTAAAAAGTATCAATATCACTTTATAAAGATGGCTATTCCATAAACCAGCAAACTTGGAAACATCTAAACCGCTATGGAAATGTCTCAGTCATTATTTACCTCCAAAAGACGTATGGCGTTCTTTAGCTAAGCCTCTTTGTATAGTTTTGATTCGCCATGCCAAGTATCCAGTGCCACTTGTAGCATCATAATAATGTTCCTTAGAAAAAAAATGAATTGGTTCATAAACAGCAAATAACAACACCTCCTTTATGGGTGTGCAACATCAATGACCACCTAAAATATCAACAAAATTAAATGAAATTTACAAATACTACTTACGTAACCATTTTTGGAATAGGGGTCACTGAGGTAAGGGAACAGTGCTACAATTCCTCTGGCATATTTATCCTTCACCTCCCTTGGTGGTGATGTCCTGAAAAAAAATTCCTTTAGAATGGGTTCAAAGAAAAAACTACAAATAATTTAACATACAGTATTTATTACCCATTCTTTTCTGTTATATCAGCTGCCAGGATGTTCACCAGTTTCCTTCTTGCTTCATCACCCAAAGACTTGGATCGATTGTACTCATTTATTATACGGTCCCCACCAGGTTTTTGGACAAGAACTGCTTCAACCAACTTCAATAATAAAAAAATACATGTTAAAAATGTAATCTTAGACAAAAATATAATATAAATAAACAAACAAATAATATAGTTAGATTTTTTTTATCTACTGCCCACACAATTTAATAATGCATCATGAAAGCTAAATCTTGTTTTTTGATAACCATGTATATACAGTGTACAGTGTAAATATCAGTGCATTACCAAATTATGTGTATCCTGTAGACAATACATAATAACTGAGCTCACGATATTTAAGTTTCAAAATTCCTCAAGTTAAAAGGAATAACATGTCTTACCTTTTTAGCTTCAGTATCAAGTCTTATACGTTTACTAGAGGGTGATTCTTCAACAATGACTGTATCCTGAGAGCTGTAGGAATCAATGGGTGAAGGAAGAGAACTATCTAACACCCCAGGAGAAGCTTGCGAAGAGCCAGAATCCATGTCTGAATTCATAAAGATTTTTAACAGGGAATTATTGACAAATAATAACAACAAATTTAATTTTAAATGAGAGATCAACAACACACCTGCACCATATTTTATAGTAAGGACTCCAACAGAAGGATTGCTAACAACATCCTCAAAAACATCACTGTCCACTTCTGTGCCTGATTCATCAAAAACCATCACATTCTCTTGAACTCCTGGGACACCAAACTTCAAAAAGGCTAAAAGAAAGAAGTGACACCTAAATTAACATGACAATAGTGTGCTTAGCACTTAAGCGAGTGAAAAGTATCACTCAAATCTAAATGCTCATTTATTACGATTAAATTATAGTCAGAAAAATATTGAATAAAATGGTTCAATCTTACAGACTGCAGAAATAATCTAATGAAGGAAGGCAAAAATACCAGCAGACAAAAAGTCTTTTAGGTCCAGTTCAGTTATCTTGACAAATTTTTGCAAATCACCAAGTTTCACCTTAATCAGCATGATCTGTCAAAAAAGTGCATCACATATTTAGCATTGTTGTCAGGTCCCACACCAAACATATAATATATAACAGCTGTTTGGCAGCAATTCTCACTATATTATCTGTTTAGTTTTGTTTTTTGACGAAATGCAATAGTCAGAAAGCATAACGAAAAATACTGAAACAGCAATAAAAACTTACCTGTCTTTTGTGTTAATGACCAGTTAGTCAGTGGTGAGACAAGTTTTCTTCACTGAAATGAAAATAATAGAGTTCAAACACAGTAATATATTTATGTAAAACATTCAATAACTTAAATATGTAAAGCCTTAGCTCATGATATTAGGGCTATGTAAACACCTGTCACTTATCCCTTTTATAATAATGCATACTTCAGCTGTTTAACTTTCGTTTATTGGCCACATACCGGTTTTAGGTTAGACAGTATTTTTGCCGACCAGCCATCAATGGGTGACTAAAAATTGGCGAGTGAAATGATACAACAGGTAGCTATGCAACACGACCCAAAAGCAGGTTTAACTGCGTCAGAACAATGACGGCGCGATTGTCTTGAAGACTGACGCAGAGTCGGTCTCGCGAGCAGAATGAGTCGCGAACGGCAACGAACTCAATTGCTTGTAGTTAAACGATGGTACACCCGTCCATTATATTACTTGATTAACGAGAAGCATCGACTAACGTTTAATCCACTGACGTCGCTATTAAAACTGATTTCACAAGTAAATCAACTGCTCGTCATGGCCCAATGAATGGTTGTTATCGCAAAAGTTAGGCTCCCGAAGGATTTCGGATTTCCCTTTTGCAAAAATAGTAAGACAATACTGCGAATATCATTATATAGGTCACAAAACATTAAAACACCGTACACGACGAATTGAAGTGCAAATATAAGCCAAATCCAAATCAGAAAATCTACTTTCTTTGCATTAGCTAGACACCACACGTGGCGTCGTCTGCCATGCGGGACAAACGGCGTTCAATTTACGAGTCAGAAACAGATTGATACCACTTTAAAACTAAAGAAAAAGCCAGATTACACAATCGAGTGTGTTTAAAATTTTATTGTATAGCTTTATTGTGACAAAGAGCATCCATTTGAACTTAAAACAGTGAACACATGTAGTAATGCTAAGCGCCATTTTTACGGAAATTCGGATAATAAATGCAAAATTTTGCTACAAAAGCAACACACGCAGTCACACATTGTGGAACTAGCGACATTAGGACTTTGCTTTTAACCAAAACTTTTAAGCTCACCTGCCGATCTTCTGGCAGCACGACAAAATGGCGGGACAATTCTTGCCTTCCCAGGGGGTAAAAAGAGGGGCGGAGTTTAACAGAGTAAATTAATTTAACACTGACAATTTACACCAACATTTGGACCAGTCTTACACCATGCATTGTTGTATAAACTCCAAAAGAGTAAATTTGTTGTAACACTGCAATTTTTACACTGCGGATTTTGCGCATTATTGCTTTGCTTTGATACGTCAGTGAACTATTATAATGTTCTCTTTTTGACTCTACGTTATATAAACCAACCCTCTTGTCTCAACTATTTTCCAAAGCTGAGATAGAGTTCTATGAATTTGGTTGCTAATTTGGTTGCTAAGGTAAACAGTTTGGTTGCTAGGGAGTGGTCTGAAGTTGTCACTATGACTAACATAACCAAAACCTCTAATCAATCATGAACTTTGAGCCCCTCGCACAACAGAGCCTAGGGTACAACTTTTGCATGGTGCTCGGAATGTTCTTGCACAGTCTGATGGTGCTGTGATTTAGAATTTTGTGTCACAGTTTTGCAAAGTTTGACTCTATGCAAATTTCCCAGCATTCTCAGCAATATCCCAGTGGTACCAATCTGAAAATATATAGCAACTTGTGTATAATTTATACTGTAATATTTGGATACCCTAAGATTTGGCTAAGAAGATAATAATAAGTTTAAATACAATAACAATAATCATATCCAACAACAACAACAACAACAACAACAATGAAAATATTCAGTACGTACATGACTCTAATGTAACAATATGAACCCAAACTTCTCAGGGATGTTTCCAATGCTTCGCTGAAGACATGGCATGAGGAATTAGTCGAGTTCTGGAGCTAATAGAAGGTCCACATGCACATAGCCGGTCAAGACCGAAGTAATGTGGTTCAACCCAGTTACTCTCTAAAGACACAGCCCGCACAGGAGGGTCATTTCTCCCTGGGTCAAACTGATCTGAGAGCAGTGATGCTGGGATTCTTGGAAATAAAAGCTTTCACCCTCCAAACCCTCATCTCCATAAGAAGCTCTAAGAACAACCGCCCAGCGAGTCCCGAGGGATTGAGCAGACGGCCTGATTTAGCCTTAAAAAGCTGTGAGTGAGAAGCAAGTGCACATGAGTGCCGCTCTTGAATAACACTCACGAAAAGTGTTGCATGAAAAATGAGTTTGTGGCACATGGAAATAAACAACTTACCTCTGGCTGGAAGGGAAACTTGTGTATGGAATACTGTTCTGTGAAATGAGAGCGTAGCAATGGAAGTGTCCTTAGATGACAGAAGAAAAAAGCCTGAGTGGAATTAACATTATGCAAATGAACAAGGTCTCACGTGGAATGGCATTTCATTAATTTTGGTGCTTTGACATAATTGCAAACTCGAAATGTAAGATTGCTCCACAAACGCGGCCCGTGGGGAGTCTGACATTTATTGAGTTTCACCTTTGTGGCGGTGGAGGATGAAAAATGGCAGCCTCTGTGGTGGAAAAGGGAAGAACTGCTGAAAATAGTGGAGCAGAGGAAGCTAGTCACGGCGTGAGGTTACGGGACAAGATCTGGAAGGGAAAGTTTAATTAGACTCTGGATGTTGATAAAGCCTTTCCTTTGAACATTTGATGCATCAGAGGAGATTTAGTTCTCTTCTTGGTATTTGGGGAAAAGAAAAGTGGAGCATTTCTGCAAGAGCTTGTTCAGAGTCAAGTAAAGTTCATTGATGGATGACATCTTCATCCACAACAATCTTTTATTAAGGAATGCGGAGCTCTTACATTTACATGTATGTTTTTAGCAGATGCTTTTATCCAAAGCGACTCACAGTTCGGGAGTAAACATAAGCAGAAAGTTATAAAAATATGTTTTTTTATTATTATTAGTTAAGTTAGTAAGTGCTCTCGAGTAGTTTTAGTTTCTAGGTTGAAAGAGACTGGAAAGAGAATTCCACCACCCAGGAACTGTGAAGGAGAAAGTCCTGGTGAGAGATTTCGAGATGCTGTTAAATTCCTGAACGGAGGCATCTGAAGGGGACGTAGGACTGCAGGAGTTTGTGTAGGTATGATGGAGTGGAGCCTGTGACTGTTCTGTATGCAAGCCTCAGATGAAAGAGAAGAAAAAAGAGAAGAAATTTATTACAGTGCAGTAATAGAGTCTTGGTATGACCATTGCCTGGACTAGAAGTTGAGTTGAATGTTTTGTAAGGATGTGCTCAAGCGGTTTTAGCGATGTGCTCCTTGAATGTTAGGTGCTCATCGAAGATCACTCCAAAGTTATGGAGAGATTGTCGACTCTATTTGTATGGTGAAGTCATGCTGGACAGTGTGGTTGGCAGGGATAACCATCAGTTCAGTCTTCACATTAGATATCCTCTTTAGGGTAACAGAAAAGTAGAAAAATATGTACAGATCCTTCTCAAAAAATTAGCATATTGTGATAAAGGTCATTATTTTCTGTAATGTACTGATAAACATTAGACTTTCATATATTTCCGATTCATTTACACACAACTGAAGTTGTTCAATCCTTTTATTGTTTAAAATATTGATGATTTTGGCATAAAGCTCATGAAAACCCAAAATTCTGAAAAAACTTGCATATTTCATCCAGCCAAAAAAAGATAACTGTTTTTAATACATGAATGTTTTGCAAAATTTGCTTTTGTCCAGTGCTGCTTCTCTGTTCCCCAGGTCAGTCACTTCTGCTACTGTTTTTGGTTCAAAAGTGGCTTGACCAGGGAAATGTGGCACCGGTAGTCCATTTCCAGTACACAATGTGGCTCTGGATGGGCATGTAGCTTGACTCCACTTTCTCCTTCTTATCCCTTCAACACATTTGTAAAATTTCAGTCTGAGATTCTACTGTATAATTTTAAATGCCATGATACATTTTTTTTCTAAACAAAATAAACAATGTGTCAAATTGATGGAGTTGAGCATCCAGCAAAACAAAATATTAATTGCAAATTGGGGATTGGGATGGAGCTGAGTTTTCTACAAGTTTAGTAGCGTAACAAGCACGCACAACAATAATACAGCGGTACCTCGAGATCTGAAATGAATCCATTCCTGGGTGGCTTTCGCATCTCGGAATTTTTGTGTCTCGAAGCAAGTTTAACATGTAAAACGCCTAATCCGTGCAATGGCTCTCAGAAACAACAGTATAAGATGATAAAAAATTGAAAACCAGAGAAAAATCAAGTAATGTTTCTTTAATCCTTAATTCTACACATTGTTAATGTAATATATGATAATAAAACAGAATTAAACACATGCAAAATACGTGAGGCGATGTGTTGAAGGAGGTGGAATGGATGGCAGAAAACATGAAAGTTTTCTCGAGATATTTCAAGAATTACTGACACCAACACGGTTTCAAGCACAAGCGTAGACAGTACCGAGCATGTGAGAAGGGATGGCGAGAGCTCTTCTGAGAACGCGTCACTGGGTTTCTCTAACTTACGCTACAGAAAAAGTGTTTTATTAGCAAAATGGAATGGTTACCAAGGTAGACTTTTTGGTTGCTATGGAGGAGTCACTGACATAATAAAAGGTACCCCCCCCCCCCCCCGTAACATAAACCAACCCCATGTTTCTAGGTTTTTCCTTGGCTGAGATAGTGATATGATAAAACGGTTGCCATGGTAAAGTCAGGTTGCTATAGAGGGGTTTGTAACATAATATAATGTTCCCTTTATAAGTTATATAAGGGAACTCCAATGTCTATTATTTACCAAAGCTGAGATAAAGTTCAGAAAAGTTTATTGCTAGGGATAAACCAACCCCCATTTCTTCAAGATATTTTATCTTGAACATATTTTTGGTGCCATTTAAAATACTTTTTTTTTCAATGGCTTCATAAGTCAATGGTAAATATTTAACCCTTAACTCTAGAAGGTGAAATGGGTGAAATATTTTTGCACAGTGGTTGGTATGATCTTGCACTGACTGTTGGTCTTTATAATGTTTCTATGAGGTTCTCAGATTGAATTACAGCTTAACAAAGTTAAACCCCATGTTAAGTCCATGGAAAATTTTCCAGCATTCTCAATGATTTAGCAGAATTCCTTTAGTGGTACTAGTCTGAAAAGATATAGCAACCCGAGTCAGAACAGATTGGATATCTTATCAACTTTTGGTGGCTATAAATAACTATATGTTTGCTTGTCAATTAAGAAACAACCAGGGAATCCATTCTCCGGTCAAGTGAACGGCTTCTCACATGGTGACCTGCTAGTAAGTGAAGTAGCCCTCCTCTGAAGCATATTATAACTACTGATAAGATTGGTAGGATAATATCTAAAACCCCTTTTTTAAATAAATAAATTAAAACAGACTGATGTTGGGCATACAAGATGTAAGAAATCACAATTTATTTATAAAGCCTTTTTAGGGCTGAACAAGGTACAGAAAATGAAAAACCAACACATACTTAGAAAAAAAAAACACAGACCCAGGAATAAAAAGAAACAGCAGCAGACTAAAAAGCATTAGCAAATACAATGGTATGTAGACCAGATTTAAAAGTAGAAATAGTAGAGGTCCAGTGTATTTCCAGAGGCAATTCCTTCTAGAGGCGGGAAGCTGCCAACATGAAGGCCCTATCCCCCTACGTTTTAGCCTTGTGTGCAGTACCCCTCTTTTCTGATTGAAGGGGCCATGATGAATGCATTGGAGACAGGGAAATAAAAACTAGGGTTAAGCCATTCACAGCCTTATAAACTAAGGTGACCGGGAGTTGGTCCAGCAACTGGAACAAACAAAGAACAAAGTGGAAACCTGGAAAGTGAAATGGGAGTGAATCAGAATGGGAAAAGAATCCTTTCCTTCCCTAAATCCACTCTCAGAAGGGCACACCTTTTTAACCTCTTCAGACCCAGTCTAGGACAATGGTCACCATATTTTCTAAGTGTTTATAAAACTATTTAATAAAATTATAGAACGACATGTTCCACCTATTGTTAAATTTGACTTTAAATATATGTAAACGATTATTAGTTTTGATATTTTAGGTTTAAAACGAACATTACAAGGGTTATAACACATAATTTGCAAGGTATTTCAAATTAAAATGTTAGAAAATGTGCAGTTGTCTATCAGATTCATTTAACAGACCCTAACTCTGTGGCGTCTAGTGGTGAAAAGAAGACATAACCCTTGGAAGTACAAGACTTGTAATATTGCTTGTATTTTTCAAATAAAAAAAGTGTTTGGATCAGTGTAAAATGGTTTGGAAAGATTCGCCTGTTTTTGTAATGTTGTCTTTGCTTTTTTTGGGATGTTTGTGATATTTTATTTTGTCTAAACATTAGATTTTTGTGATAAAGCATAAAGATCATTCAATCTAAATTTTGGCAGGAAAAAAACATGACAATTTAATACTCTGAATTGTATTTTTTGTACAATTTAAGGCTTGTGTAATGTAATGAAACATATTTGTTAAAAAAGAAGCTGGGGTTGTACTATTTGTTTTTAGCAAGCATTGCCACAAAAAAAAACTCTTTTAAAGGAAATATATTAGATCAAATTGAAAATCAAACGCTTAAAAACACCCTGGACTTGTATGTGCTAAGCAGCAGTGCATCACGAAACCCAATCGGATAGGCTCTGTTAACTTGTTAGACTTGTGCCTATTGAGAAATACACAATTTAACATAAACTGCAATTATTAGATTGAATATTTTAATGTTTTTCTTTACCATTATGATTAGGCAACAATCAAAATCCCATTAAATGAAAACACATGCAGTCTGAGGTTTAGGCACAAAATAGATGTGAATGTTTTCATTTCACCACTGAAAACACACAAACATGTGATGAGTGCAACTCTCTTTCTCTCTGGCCATAATAACAGTCATTATCTGCAGAGAGAGGATCTAGCACCCCTGTGGAGGAAGGCCAGCCACCCAAAGTTCATCCCGAGAGGCAAAAGAGTGCGAGGCGCATGTAAGGGGAGCAAAACCACCCATAATTACACTGGGGCTCCAAAACCAACAATAAACGCCACCTGACTCTTCTTTTACAGCCTGCATTGTGAGTGTCAACTGTGAAAGCTGTTAAGAGCCTCACGGGTCAGACTCAAGCTGACTCACTAATGGAGCTCCTTCCAGCGAGAGCGAGCAGAGAAACAATAAAGCTTAATGAACAACAAGAGCCAGCCGTTTACACAGCTTTCAACTGGGCACATCTAAACATGCACGGGCCCACACCATAGCCATGCTTTTAAGACTATAACACAAGCTGCTTGCACTGTGAGGAATCATCCAAAGCATTTTTGCAAAAACGATAATGTTGCAAGAGCTGAACAACCCTATTTCCAACCAAAATGTTTAGTTCAAGGGAGACAGGGTAATGCAGGAAAATGTTTAATTCAAATTCTGATTGAAATCCTACAATTTTTACGCAGTTTCAAAGCTCATAAACAAGCTGTTTCTTGGAATCTGTATTTTTAATAATGCATGTGCTATAATCCCAGATGAAGGCTCTTACATGGAGGAAATAAAGCACACTGGCTTTGAAACAGGTGTATTCCCAGATTCTTTACCCATAATGGTGTGTCGTATGAGCAGCTGCTTTGTATAATTCATCTTGTTTCCATTTTTAATGCGGAGAGGGAGCTGGTTTCACAGTAGAACGTGTTTTTGCAGCACAGAGAGACCTGCAACCTGCAGAGATGCTCTAAACTGGATAAACTCCAGATGCATGTGTAGTGCAATCAGGATCACAAGTTCTGTGCTTATCGATGACTCCTCTTGTCGTATGATCTGAGCGCAGCATTCCTTAATTTTTCTATTGTATAGACCAGTGTATTACAGAGATCAGCTCTGTGTCTGATCATGTGTTCTCTATGGTTCATCACAATCTTTATTTTCAGCTCCAAACATCTCAAAATTAAGATCTGTATCTCCCTGTGCATCAAACAAAGTATTACACAATTATAGAAACACGGTGATTAAAAAGTGTTTACCTTTGATCCTCACCAATTCTTCTGAGACTCAAACCAGAAGTGCATTTTAATTACTGAAGACAATCTCAACAGATGAATATTTGCTAAGAAAATTAGCTTTATATCTCCCAATTCATTATATGAGCAGGCTTTCGTTTGATATAAAATAGCCTGATTTAAATATTTTTAATGAGTTTTTATGTATTTATTATGAGGATGCACATATTTGTCTTGTGTTAAGAAATGTTACTTTATAATTTTTTATGATTGAATGTGAATTCAAAATTAAATTTGAAACTGAATTTCATATCGTACATTTTTTATTTGAAAACAAATGTGAATTAAGATGTTGAATTAGGAAAGAAGATTGACATTAAATGGGACTTTAAAATAGAATTTCAAACAAAACATGGAATTGAATTCCAATGTAAATTTTACCTAGAATTTTAAATTGAACATTGAATCTGAATGTTAAATTTAAAATGAAATTTGACAAAAAAGTGAATGTGAAAAGTTTTTGTTTTAAATGATGAGGATTCACATATTTTGTCTTGTTTTATTAAATTTTACTTTATCTATTAACTGAATGTGAATTTGAAATTAATTGTAAAATTTTAATTTAAAATTTTAATTTCATTCATTAATTTTCCAACCCGCTTATTCCCTTTTGGGGTCAGGGGGTCTGCCACACTGGGCGAGATCTCCGGCGCACATTGGGCAAGAGGCGGGGGTACACCCTGGACAGGTCGCCAGTCCATTGCAGGGCAACATACACACCTAAGGGGAATTTAGATTATTCGATTAACCTAACCGCATGTTTTTGGGATTGTGGGGGTAACTGGAGTACCCAGAGGAAACCCACGCTAGCACGAGGAGAACATTCCAGGAAGGTCACCGGTGAGTCTGGAACCGGCAACCTTCTAACTGGAAGTCCACAATGGTACCCAATGCACCACCGTGCCGCCCAAATTTAAATTAAATTTTAAAATAAATGGGAATTTAAAACAGAGTCCCTATGTAAATTTTACCTAAAATATGAGATTGAATGTTTAATTTGAGATGTAATTTGACTAAAAAGTGAATGTGGAATAAAATTTGAAATTTAATGTTAATTTGAAGATCAATTTTGAAATGGAATGTGAAATTGAATGATAATTTGAAATGGAATTTAGAAACGAAATGTGAATTTCAGTTTAAGAAAAAAATGTCAAATAATCTTTGCACAAGTGAATATTGTTTTTGTCATACGTATAAATAAATAAATATGCAGATTATACATAATTCCATATAATATTCATGAATGAATGGGGGCTATGGCTTGGAACATAAATCACATTACACATTGAAACACCACAACTTTCAACATTAGGATGCTAATCAAGCTGGTCTCATACAGTGACCTGCGCCTTTGAGCTGCATCATAAAGCATCCCAAAATGACCACTATTAAAATGGAAGCTCATTAGGGCTCTATTTACGTAACCTCCGCCGGCTCCATTTTGACCTCATTTACACAACACATTATCATTAAACCTTTGCTTTTCCCTCGTTTTCACATAGCACAGTCCAATGTCGACTTTATTTTCCCCTTTTTTCAGCAAAATGTCAAACTGCAGTCAACTCTGAGTGGCCTTTGGAGAGAACACAAGGCGGGAAAAAAAAGCTCCTATCAATCGTGAAAAGCTTTTACAGATAATTACAGCTTGCATACATTTTCTGCAGCCATACCTTTTTTTATGGTGCTTGTGGGTGTAAATGAGATTGAGGTAATTAAAATCGCTCTCCTCTGATTCACACCCAGTCAAGAGCCAAAAAGCATTTGCCTTTTGTGAGGTCCAGTCGTGCTCTCGAAATGTCAACGTAATGGACGCGAGTGGAGGTTACGTATGAAAGGGCCAGTTTAAATAGCAAATCAGTGGCGATATGAGTGATGGGAGCTGTCGGAAGTGTGAAAACTGAAAGCACTGACCAAAAATCCATCCAGAAGCTTGCAATAAACTTCTTTACTCTGTGAGCTTTAGTGCACGCGATGCTGAAAGTCACAAGACGACACCTGTTTTTCTCACATTAAAGGCTTTGTGATGTACATGCAATAAAGCCAATTCTTATTACAGTCAACACCTAACTCATCCTCTGCTGCAATAAGACAAGAGCACTCGATGATGACAGTGCTTCACCAAACTAATATGCTGTCATGTCAATCAAATAAAGAGTGCTGTGTGAGGAATGAGTATTTTTTTCATTTGTAAAGCATTGACACATTACAAATTATTATGAATAATATACCATTATATCATTGGCACCCAAGCACAACCTACAAGGTAAAACAAACATCACACAGCAAAAAATGCAAAGGTACATAGTTGCGACATCAGAGAATCCACGTCAAATAGGAGGCTTGGGATGTTTCTATGGCAACAGCTGCCTGCACCATGAGATGTAAAAATGAAAAAGTGCAGCATGAAGTTAATAGTAATGCTGTTTTTGTAAGATAGTTTGACGTTTGTACATGATCTTACACTTCCATGTATTTATGTTATTGTGTGTTGTGAAGAGCAAACAGGTATAACTTTATGCAGTAAAATGAAACAGATTAAAAGATTCACTTTTAATGAAAAAATGTATTGGGAATTAAGCACTGCCTAACAATCTAGACCCATTTTTAATCATTGTGACGTAGACGAGAAGCTTTGAAGCCATTTAATTTTAAATATGTACCAAAACCCATTTCTCTCAAACCACTGGCTGCTTACTGGGACTCCTACATGGGGCCTGTAAAGGACCAGACTGAATAAGAAGTAAAAAGGCCATATTCTGCAAAATAGCATTATTTTTAAGAATACTACCTTGTTTCCTCATCAGAGACATGCCTGAAGTTGTATATACAGTTGCTTCTGCATGTTTTGTAAAACTTTGTTCATTTTTAGGGAGTTTAAAAGGCCAGAGAAAATTAACTGCATCACTAGGTGCGTTTCCAACCATCTATTTTCATGCATCTTTTGGAAAAGCATAAAAACCCTGGATGCAAATTCCAAGATGAGCATACATTTTAAACATGCGCATAAAAAAACTATGTGCACAACTGAAGGATAAACTTTTTTTATCAAATATAAAAAAAGTGCATCAACAATGATAGAAATGCATCTACAGAATAAATCCCAATGCAATAGTAATGCGCTTTTCTTTTCGTACTTGGGCCCAATGGCGTGGCATTAATGGGATAACCAATGGAATATTTTCATTGCACAAAATCTGAAATGTTGTTTTGGTCATTCCAAAATTCCTTAGCCAAAGTCATTCAAAGTTATTCGGCATTATCGCCTCCCAGATCTGATTGGCTGTGTTCCCAAAGAGCAGTTTCCAGACTTCAAAAGGAAGATGAAATGACTGAACACATAGTGTATTGTTATTATAAATAAAACATATTATATTTGGATTTTTGATATTTATAGCCAGTTTATCAGGAAGTGACAATGATGACATGGCTATTGATTTTCTTTCCTGCCCACTAACCAATCAGATTAACTGCACATACTTATGCTGCCTGAGAGTTTGAAGGAGAAAAAAATAACCTGGACGTTTAATATCGACACATTCGGTAAGCATTAGTGTGTGTTTGATTGTCCGGAGGCAAAAGTAAATATAAGTTAATTATTTCCGTTTGATTGCATTATTACAGCCTTAAAATAGAGGCTCTTCATCAAGTTCTGACCACCAGGTAGTTATGCTCAGAGGGGGGCATGGTAGAAGCATAGCGGTCGGCGGAACAGGGGTAAACATTTGCATTTAGCAGGCACTTTCAGTTTACGTAGCAAAGCATCATAAACTTTGGTGGAAAAACAGACCAAGCAATTTCTAAAAGGAGTGTTTGGGGGCGACTGAAAATATCGGCGGATATCGGCGATATTCAAGGTGATTTTTTTTTTTTTTCATTTATAAAGTCATAAAAGATGCAGTACTGACAACTAGCAGAAAATGGAAAGCTACAGTGCTAACCACTGTGGGTATCTCTGGCACATAGACAAGCTGTGATCTCTGTTATAGTGAGTCCCCAAGGAGGACAGCGGCATACAGAGAAACAGGTTTGAACCAGGCAAGGCGGTTTATGTTATGATAAGTTTATGTTGGATAAAAGCGTCTGCCAAATGCATAAATGTAAATGTAAGTCCATGTGATGAGTTCCAAAGTATGTGATAAAATAAAAAAAAAAAAAACACCTAATGAGCACATTTTGTGCAATGGAGAAAAATTGGAGAGCGGGAGGAGGTGTTTATGCGGTTGAAATCAGATCAATGAGGAGCTAAGTTATGGATGATTTTAATTTAGGATGTTCAGAGAATAGTCTTGAATTCTGGCAGTGATTTCAGGGGATTCTGGAGATGATACATTCTGGCCTAGTCAAAACTTGTGAGAAAGACTGTAGAAAAGAGTTACAGCTCTATATAAGAGGGGATGCGTATGCAAACTGGATACTATTATTGATATGTGACGGAAATGATAGCCATCAGGATGACACCCAAAGTAGAAACTGTCAATTATGATAATAGACAAACTGTTCATGACAAAAGTGGGGATTTGGCCCCAATGAGAAGAATCTCAGTGGTACAGCTGGAAATCAAGAGATCTCTAGATTTTCGCTCAGGGCTACCTTCCATACTGTTGGCTGCAAACCAGTTCTAAACTGCTCAAAAAGTCTTGCAGCCGACGGACATTTCTTTAAAAATGAAACAGTGGAAATCAGAATGAACTTTTCACAAGTTGATTGTTACAATGTTTTAAAATGCAATGAGTTTGCAAGTTGAGCTGAAGCCCATCCAGAAGTTGTTGTGAAGAGGCAGAGATGAGGTTTGTTTTCTGATCGTCAAATTGGGAAGGGATGAATGCATATATGGGGCAATAATAAGCTCGGGTGAGTGCAGCTGGGACTAGTTCCCTTGATATCAACTCACTGTCTCCTGTAATTAGTTTGTGATACTCTGTTTTGTGATTCATGACTTGGAATGGAGAAAATATTGGTCTGCTGGATAAAATGGCTGCCTGGATGCTGAGGTGTCCTTGGACTGGTTCTGCCGCTGCAGTGTTCCCGTGCTTCTGGCTGTAATGAAAATATGCTCTTCAATGGAGTGAAAGAACTTCCGATAGTGTTTTACAACTCCCTCATGCCAACAGAAAAATAAGCACAAATGCATTTCAAATATATCCCTCTGTACTCACACCACCAAATGTCCTTCCTCAGATAATGTCTTCTCCGAGCCATGAATGTGGAATGGTGGAATAAGGAAAGCCTATAGTTAAAATAAAATAAAAACACGGTTCTTTTCAGTGTATTTTTGGTGATAAAACATTTGATGTAAATGTTTGTCAGTAAAAAAAACCATAAATTATTCAGAAATAACATTATTAAGAAAAAAAAATAATATTATTCACATATAATCTGAAAAAAAATATATATATATTATTTTGTGGTTTATTTGTTTTTCAGAATTTTTTAAACTATGCTACAACTAATACTGCGATGGACTAGGGACCAGTCCAGGGTGTACCCCACCATTCGCCCAATGTGCGCTGGCAGAACTGGAACTGGCAGACCCCCATGACTCCAAAAAAGGGTATAAGCGGGTTGGAAAATGTATTATTTCATTCACTAATCATTAATGAACTAAATCATACAGAACTAAACATCTCTTTTTTGTAGTTCCCTAGTGACATTTCCAAAGGGAATTAAGCTAATACATTTTTCAACATGATTTAAAAACAGGAAAAGCAAAAATGTATTTTTTTTCAAGACCAAAAAAGATCTGTTGTTTCTGAATAATTCATGTTGTAATTGCATGTTGCATTGTTTAGCCTGCTTAGACCTGAATAATTTTCTTTGAAAGTGCATTTTTCCTTATCTCACAGTATCACAAAAGATTAATACTGTAATACTATTTTTGTACATTTCTATGGCCATCAAGGCCTAAAAATGCAGAATTTAAACAATACAACAAATTAATATTTAAAATGTAAAATTATCCAACAAAATATAAATTTCCTGGTGTATATTTTTGTTGAGATCTGATATTAACGTATGATGACTTTTGTACAGATATATTTAGGTGTGATATTAATGTGTTATTACAAAGCAAAATATGTTTCAACAACAAGAAGACCAATACTTTTAATAATCATATAAAAGATGTACTATTGTAAAAAGATTACAAGGAAATGCAAAATATCAGCAGTTAAAAAGGGAACAAGCAGAGTGAGATGCTGGGTTAAAAACAGGACCATGGTATGGTGATCAATGACACTAGGACAAGCTCCTTATTAGGATGGAGCCTGGAAGATCAAAAACAGCAACAGGAGTCATGAAGACCTTGTGGAGCTAGAGACAGCCTTGGAATCTTCTGTTGCCTCCCAAAAAAAGACATTGCCTACCCACATTTGAAAGGATGGACAGGTACTTATATTACTTATATTAAGTCCTTATTTTGCTATGCATAATAGTAAAATATGTTTACTTTAATATTCTTTTCCGGTGATTCTACCACCTTAAACCAAAAAGCACAAAGTTGCAACGCTTTATAGTGTACAATATATGTGGAAAAATCCGCATTTTCAGATTACAAAATACATAATTTTCATAACAATAACTGAATCAGCAACGTCTGATGTCATAGAAAGCAGGGCTTAAATGAAGGAAACTCACGTAAATGTTTTTAGCCAGGCTAACAGAGAGCGCCTCTAGATTGCACATTTGTCAACCTTAACCCTGCTCCAATCTGGCAACCATTAACAAAACGTCTATTTAAGAGGTCAGTGAATGACGAGAAAGAGATGGATGCACAGGACATCCCTCGGCTGCACATTCTTCATCATTCCAGATCATTACTCGTCCTCCTCATCCTCCTATTCAGGTTCATCTCATGTCTTCAATTTTGTTCTTTTATTAGCCTGGGAGTTTAAGAGAACATACATTCAGGAGGATGAAAGGCACTGTGAAGGCTTCACGTTCGAGGGCAGAAAGGGCAATTTATTTGCAGATAGAGGTGGAAAAGTCATCTGTGCTTCGCCATGGAACAACATAGATATATAGGCCATGGATCACCACAACCCACCTGCTTCCAAGACATTATCAGCTTTTCTGTATGAAGGAAAATTATGGATTATTACAGTATGCGTGTGATTCATGGCCACAAGCAAACAATACAGATGCCTATAAAACATGGACAAATGGCTTCCTGGAACTAGTGCTTCTCCATTATCCAAAAATAACATTGCAGAATCCATTTCTTAGCAAGCATTTACAAATGTGCCGCCATAGGGATAAATGACATTCATTGTGTAACGTTTGCAGCAAGAGGCAATGTCAAGAAAATAGCTGGCTACCCTAGAAAAAGAAATCTGCAGCTATATAATAACATCACATTTGAAGCGGATAAGAAAACACATTTTTATGAAGGTCTGTTTGGAGAAGTACTTTATATCATTATTTGTGGGTATAGACATTAAAATACACATGTATCTAAAAGTGCAATATTTTGTCATAGCCTTTTAGATTTATATTTAGAAGTTTTAGAGAAGCAATTAACAATTAATTTGAGCATTTAAAAAAGATAATATATTGTTTTGTTGTACATGTTTATTCAGTTATTTTGTGGTTTATTTGTTTTTCAGAATCAGAATTTTTTAAACTACACTACAACTTATACTATGATGGACTAGCGACCTGTCCAGGGTCTATCCCCGGCTCTACCCCAATCTGCGCTGGGAATAGGCACCGGCAGACCCTTGTGGCCCAATGAAAGGGAAACTACAGCTAATAATTTAATAACTACAATCTCCAACAATTAACAACCCATCACCCGCAGGAGGGACCATAAGAGGCTTGTGTTTTGTAATCTTGGCAGCAGTCGAAGGCGGGAACCTCGGCGGCTCAATCCAAGGATGCAGAAACTGGCTCTGGGGACATGGAATGTCACCTCATTAGGAGGGAAAGAGCCTGAGCTTTTGCGGGAGGTAGAGAGTTACCGGCTAGAGACAGTTTGGGCTCACCTCCACGCACAGCCTGGGCTCGAGAGGAGCTAGACTCTCCACTACTCTGGCATCCCCCGCGGTGAGAGCGAGCTGGCGTGGGCCTGATCATAGCCCATCCCGGTGAGCGAGAGGGTCACATCCCTCCGCCTTCGGTTGGGGGGCAGATGTCTTATTGTTGTTACGGTCTACCTTCTTGGGGTGCTGGAAGGTGCTCCAACCGGGGACTCCTGGGGCACTTCATTGCACATGTGGGTGATGACAGCAACATCTGGAAGGGATTGATTAGGAGGAATGGCCTCCCTGATTTGAATTCGAGAGGTGTTCTTTTATTGGACTTCTGTGCTTGTCACAGCTTGTCCATAACAAACACCATGTTCAAACACAAGAGTGTCCACCGGTGCACGTGGCACTAGGACACCCTAAGCTGAGGGTCGATGATCGACTTTGTTGTCATATGATCTGACCTGCGCCCATGTGTTTTGGACACTCGGGTAAAGAGAGGGGCTGAGCTGTCAGCTGATCACCACCAGGTGGTGAGTTGGATCCACTGTCTGGGGAGGAGGCCGGAAAGACTCGGCAGACCCAAACGTATTGAGTCTCGGCAGACTCACAATACGTTTGGGTCTGCCGGAAATGTCTGGCCGAGCCCTTCGAACAGAGAGCTTTAACCAGATTCCGAGGGGAGGTTGTTGACATGGAGTCTGAGTTGACCATGTTTTCCACCTCCGTTGTCTCTGCGGCAGTTCGAAGCTGTGGCCGTAAGGTCTCCGGTGCCTGTCGCGGTGGCAATTCCTGAACCTGGTGGTGGACAGGAGAATGGATGCAGGCTGCATTCCTAAAGACTACCTCTTCGGGGAGCTGGTCCAGGGCCAAAGGAGAACAGGAACTATTACACAAAGGACAATTACACAAAATAAATTTAACATATCAGACACACAGTAGCTGTTAAAACTGTAAAATTGTGGTCTATGATAAATGGATGGACATTGGTGTAACAGTTAAGGGGATCCACATCCCAAAATTAAAGAATCCACAGCACTAGTTGTTGTGTGCTGTAATTTGTAGTTTGAGCTAATGTTAACTGACTAAAAAAAACTTCCATTAATCTATTACCGCCATGCATTTTAATAATAATGTAAATATTTCTGGTTTGCTAATGACCATGGCATAAATGAGATATTCCACACTTTTTCCCAGCATTTTCATACTCAGAATGCACTTTTCGGCAACCATGCTGCGCGTGGGGTGGTTATTACATTTTTTTTTTTTTGGAATCAGAAACGACTGTGAGTGTTGTGTAAAACCTTTCAACAGCTCTCATATCCCCATCATCAGTTTCACATTATGATCAGTTTCCTCTTCTGCTGTAATATATGACTATAGTAAATGTGTGGAGTCATGAAAGGTGGCAAGTGAAAGCCACCAAGGCAGACGGATAAGAAGTGAAGAAACAAAGACAGACATAAAACTGAAGGAACGTGAAGGTGAGGTAGCAGTCTGTTTGCCGTCACGTATCTCAGCAGTGTTAATAGGAAGAGTCAGGAGGAAGATGTACAGAGCAGCACTCTAAATTGCCCTGACACGCACGCACACACACACCCACCCACACGCATTCATAGCTGCTAAGACGAACGGACATACACCACTGACACACAGAGATGAGACAGTCACAAATGAGCTTACAGTTTTATTGCACCAAAACTGCTTTATTGTCCAATTATTTATGCAATATTATGACAATATTATGACACATTATTGTCTTTTTAAAGCCTTTACAATAAGTGTTGCGCCCATCTAGCACTGTACCTTTTATACAGCATTATTTATCCAAAACAACAAAAGGACTCTTATTGTCTGTTGCCTCAAATCGATGTTTCATGCTTATGTTCGCTGTTTTATGCTAATTTGAGCCTGTTGCCACAAATTCCTTCCTGTTCTCATGATTATGTTACACTCTCTTTAGTGCAAATATGTGCAGGCAGTCAGAACAGCTAACTTCAAAAGATGAAATAAGTCGTAAAAGTTTATTTCAAACATTTTGTAACTCGAAGCATTCAAGTTACAAAATGTTCGAGATACGAAAGATCTTGCGGGAAATTTTTTGCTTCGAGATACGGAAAAAAAAAAATTGAGATACAAACAACCACAAACAGTTCTGCTCTGTTATTGTTAAGTCTGACGTCACACTGCGCTTCCGGGTCTTGGTGCTCCAATCTCCCATTGCAGAAAGTGCAAAAAGGGGCTGATACGCTTTAAAAACCTTTAAACAAGTTTTAAATTGAGTGAAACATTATGTATAGATTACCAATAATGTACTATAACAAATGTTAAAGTCTTAGTCTTGATTTTTATTGAAAAATAAGTCTTGATTTTTCAACTTAGAGAAAACCTGTGACGCGTTCTCAGAAGCGTCTCTCTCCATCCCTTCTCACACGCTCGGTACTGTCTCCGCTTGTAGCTGTTTGTAATTTGTGAAATATCTTGAGAGAGTTAACTTTCATACGTGGTGCCGTAATGTTTTTGGCCATCCGTTCCACACATCACTTCATTCAAGTTAAGGTTTCACATTTGTGTACATATTAAGAATTTTGCTTGTGTTTTTCTTATCATTTATTACATTAAAAATGTGTAGATTTAAGTATTGAAGAAACGTTTCTTGATTTTTCTCTGGTTTTCCATTTTTATCGTGTACTTATACTGTAGTTTCTGAGAGCAGTTACACGGATTAGGCGTTTTACATGCTTCATGTTGATGACAGCCGGGAACCATCCTACTGAATGGGTCCCATTTCTGTCCCTGAGACAAGTGTAATACATGCTCTTCTTATTGCAAATTTAAGCTCTGACATTTAAAATCCATTTAAAACACACACAAAAAAATAGCATTTATTGCTTGTCTCTAGTCTCTGTTTCAACATTTCACCATAAAATATGATGATTAAGATCTTTTCAAAATAACCTTTCTTTTGCATTTATATGCAAATCCATACATGTTTTTTTTTTTCAAATACATTTATTTACACAAATATCTATACTTACTTTTGTTCAAAATTGTGTCATGTTCCCAACTTTTTAACCATTCCTGTTACTAGTCTTGTATGACTGAGACCAAGACCGGAGAGTATCGAGACCAAGACCCAACCGAGATCAGAGAGTACTAAGACCAAGGCATGCTCAGCCAAGACCATGACCAGGACTGGCTGAAACAGGCTGTGACATTTTTTTAACTATTACCATTTAATTAACTCTTGCATTCTTTTTCAGGTTTTTTTTTTTTTTCAATTAAGCAACAATCCCTCAATTAAGTACTTTTAAATACTATTATTAGCAGTTTTCATCTATGACCATTTGATGAGAACTTGGTATGTGCCAAAAAGACGTTCAATTAAATTTAAAGTTTAGGTAAATTACTTATTAGAATGGCTGTGTTGGATTCATCCTACAGTTCTCATGTTAAAATAATTTTGAAAGGTGACGTTATTATTTAAATGTTATTTATGTGACGTCTTATGACATACTTTGAATTTTTTTCACCACATTTTTTTGCAGAAATTTTTCCAGAAACTGTTTTCTGAATCTCTAGTGGGGTGTATTCAACGTTAAGGCGTGTTAACAATGTTGGTGAGAAAACAACAATTTGCTGCTGCTTGCTGTTTCACAAAATATGCTGCTGATTGGGTATTTAAAGGGAGGTGCAAAAAATAGCTAATAATATTGTTGTATTTTATGACAGCACTTGCAGCTTGCTTTTTGTTTGTGGATCAAAATCACCAGGACACCTGTGCAGCCGAGACTGAGACAATGCCACAAAGAGGATACAAAGACCACAGAGAATCGAAACCGAGAAGAGCAAATATAAGTTTTCTTAAATTCTTTTTAACATATTTGATGATTTTGTTTTGATATCTTGGAGCATCGTTAAAAAATACTCTCCTGCTACTTAAATTGTTTCAGATATTTAATTAGTTTAGTAAAAATTATTTGGTAAATAACAGAATTTTCTGGTTCTATGAGGCTATCTTGCATGTATTTGTTAATTCTTTGCTAAGAACTAAATTCTGTTACTTTCAATCCTGTTACTAACAAAATAAAAAATAAAAAAACAACACCCTTTTAAATTTGTTACTTTAGATGGACCAATACCCATTTGGATATGCACACACACACACACACGCACACACGCACACACACACACACACACACACCAAAGAACGCGCACACCGTGAACACACACCTGGAGCAGTGGGCAGCCAAAGCTGTCACACCCAGGGAGTAGTGGAGGAAAATGGTGACTTGCTCAAGGACACCACAGTCATGGTTGACACAGGTCAGCCCCACCTATTGGAGCTGGGGACCAAACCAGCAACCTTGTGATCACCAGTCAATATCCTTGTCCAGTCAACATTGTAGTCTTACATCCTAGGCTACAACTGCGCCAAAAGGGGCAGGACACCAAACCTGGCATTAGGGGCATGGGATGTCACCTTTAAATTGTAATAGGTCTCTGACCCAAAAAGTAATTTGTTTAATCTTTAAACAGACTGAAAAATAATTTCCACCCATCTGTGTTCACATAGAAACATGTGCTGCATGGAGCTTGACTATGAAACTTCTTTAATAACTGTTCCCCCTTTTGAAGTGTTATTTTCAGCCAGCCGCCATCCGGATTCCTATGTGTTTGTTTATTCAAGCCTTGCTCTCCATTCAAACCATTTCTTTAAACTTTTCTCAGCGTTTGATCCTCCTGAGCACAGCAGATCATTTGGATATGAGAGATCGAGAGATAATCCGGTTAAAAGCTTAATCCGGTTAAAAATCTTAAGTTGACTACTGTGCCTTCTTAAATAATGTCAGTCTGGTCAATTTAAACTAATGGCAAATGACCGCTCTTTCTGGCAACCCTTTTCTTCTAGCTCTGTTGTAGAATACACATTTCCAACAGATTCAATGAGAGAAATGTACACATCACCACATACGGTAGATTTCATTGCCATCCCATTAGCACACATTTAGGAAATTAGCTTGCTTTTAAAACGAACATGCAATTCATTCAGTTTACGTTTATAAGCAAAATAGTGACATGTCACATGCTACGGTAATGCACTGACTAGACCACTTTCAATTTTGAATGAAGCAGAATAAAAGTAATATTACAAATTAATAGACTTGAGCCCAGCAATCTCATCCATGCATATTACCATGCATAAATATGGATATATATTAACCAAATAATCTATTATGAATGGAAAAAAACATCCTCAGAGTCTTTCAAGAGTGCACGTTTCTATGGCTGAGGAACATTAGCCCTTATTTGACCTCCCCGCTACTCTAATTTAATTTAGGGAGGTATTTTTGCATTTTTTACAATTTGAGACATCAGTGGCATAAAACCACATGCTCTAAGCCAGACACATGATGCTAAATGTTTCAGCGACCTTTTAAAATGGAAGCAAGCAAAAGCCATGGCTCCAGCTAGCTCTACATGGGGGGGGGGGATTAGTCACAAGCCCCCCCCCCCCTCGACACACAATCAGTCATTCTCTGACATGCTTGGTGTTTAATCAAGAACACAGAGGTGTTTCTTTGAACATTTTCAATCAGTCGCCAGCTGGTCATACACACCGAAGTCGTGTGATTACTATGGAATTCATTCAAAGGCTCTGTAGTTTTGGTCAGAGTGTCACATGGTTCACCCAACCTTCAGCACATAACATTTTGACAGACTGTATTAATCACAACCGCAAATGTAAGAGTCACATATTTCCTATGGAGGGCGCTGTAAAGGCTGTACCAACGTTGGTACCGACAATCCCTCATGTGTAAACAGCCCTGTGTTGTGGCGATTTTATTGAATACCATCATGCAGTTCATTAATCAATAAGATCCATAATTCCCACATAGATCTGTGCCGGAGGTACATAATTTATCAGTCCCTTGTAAGCCCTGAAATGTGACACTTCCCGCCAACAAGTAATGTTATAAATAAACATTATTTAAACTGTGTAATAAAAAAAAAAACTATTATAGATGTACTGTACTTTCTTTGAGATTGTGAGCTGCAAAGTGTTACCTTTTGAGACTTCAATGGTTCCCGTGAGAAAGCAATTTTACAAACAGCAGCAAAACTGACTCCAGCAGAAATAACAATGAAAATGTATTTAAAGCAACACATACAATTCCTATAAACAAAAAAGCAAACCAAACAAAAATAAGTGCAAGCAGTAACACAGGCCTAAACTTCAAGAAGCTAAAACGGGCCGACCTGGCAGACAGATGGATGAACCAATTTCCACTGAAAGAATTACATAAAACGTGCAAATTCAAGAGCTTTCGAGGTTTATAAAGTTTGACCCTAAGGTGGTGCTGTTGCCAACTCTATTGTGTGGTCAACGTTAAGCACTAATGACTCGCACAAATGTTTGGGGACAATATGTCAATGGCTGAAGACATACATCTTACATTATACTTTCCACAAAGACAAGACATTGTATTTCCACAAAATGTATGACTTTTTCAAAATTCCAATCTGGGAGGATTGCAATCGAAAGACTATGGTGGACAAGACATTTATCTGAACATGCTAAAATTTGTATCTGTGTATACGCAGATAATATGAAAAACAAAACAAAACAAAACGTATTTGTGACCATAGCATTTTTATACATTTGTTAATATCTTTTACCCACAGGGTTAAAAATATAAACACTTGTTGAGCAGACATTTAAAATGGCCAGACTCAGCATGATGGACAGAACCATCTTTATTGAGATCAACTTTATGATTTTTTTATAAACTTTTTTTGAAAGTTTTATAACTTTTTTTGAAAGTTTATGAAAAAGGATTTTTTTTATTTGATGACAATGAAATGACTTTTTATGATTTGGATTTAAAAAACAAAGATGACAATTTTCATATCTCTTGACCACTAGGGGACACTGTTCATGAAACTCGGAAGGCAAGCTCAGATCATAATTATAAAAACAAATGTTAAAGCTAGCTAAAGTCACTTCTGTTTCGCTATAACTATATATTTCCACCATTAAGTGGCACTACCAAAAATCTTGTTGGGTACCTTCAGGACATGTTTGGCAAACATGCAAGCCAACCTTTGTAAAAATAGTGCAGCTTTTGACTAAATCCAAGATGGCCAACATTAAAAATGGACTTGGTCTGACTCTGCATTATGGTCGGAACATATTGAGACCAATCTTATGATTTTCCAATGAACAGGTAAAGAATTATAAGGCCAAAAACCATTTTATTTATCTCCTAAAGCATTACTAAAGTACAGCCTTGCCTCCATTCGTAAACGCTTTGTCAAATACAATCAAATTCTATAACTTTCAATCAGCATTGTCAAAGGATGATCGGGAACAAATTTAGAGAAAATCTGAAAATCAGTCTAGGAGCAGTTCTCAAAAGTAGATGTTATTGGCAAAAACAGAGGAGGCATGGTAAGGAGGTGATGAGCCTTGAGCAGTTGAAGTGTTATGGAAACCCAAGGTGCTTTGAAAGTTGCAGGCTGATCCAACATAAGTGAACATTTGCACATGTGGTGGCGCTATAGAGTTTGAGTGTCCTAATTGGGTCAGATTACTCATAATGGCCAACTGTATCAGTGTGCCACATTTCATAAGCAGCCCATAGGGCTGCCATTGACTTCCATGGTGGAATCGTAAAAGAAGAAGAATACAATAGGAAGAAGAAATGGAACAAATAGAATAGGTGCCTGCACAGCTTCACTTTTTGGCCCCCACAAACAAGTCAAACTAATACAAAAACAAACCAAAACAAATCAATAAAAACCAAATAAATCACTAAAAACAAATCAACTGGGTGGCACAGTGGTACGTTAGAAGGGTTTTGGATCAAGACTCACCAGGAGTTTGCATGTTCCTGGGGGTTCTCCTGTTTCTCCGACAAAATCATGTGTTACGTTAATTGAATGTGAGAGGGAATGTGTGTGTTGCCTTGTGATGGACTGGCAAACTGTCCAGGGTGTACCCCTGCCTCTCGCTCGGTGTGTGCTGGAGATTCCCATGACCCTGAGAGGAAATAAGCGGGTTAGAAAATGAATGAATGAATCAAAATAAAATCAAACTTAACAAAATCCAAACCAATCAAAAAAAAAAAACCAATCAAATCAAACAAAACCAAACTGTTAAAAAACCAAAGAAACAAACAAACCAGTCAAATCAAATAAAACCACAGCAAACCAAACCAGAAGAATGACAAAATAAATAATTACGTATGTGTCTTAATTAGTCATTCTGGAAACAGGTCAATTAGATGACTAAGCGTTAGAAACCACCAGCAAACAAGAGATGCTTTGCCGTAAGATGGTTAATTATCAAATGCCATGTACCATATTTTAATGACTAACTGGAGCTGCAAATAATTAAGCCAGGCTACCATTTCAACTGCTCTAGGAATGGAAATGATGAAGAATCAATGAAGCAGCATATTATTCAGAGATGTTCATCAATAGAAACTGTAATCATAAAGCAGCCACACAGGGGTATATCCTGCCTCTCAGAGAGCAGGGGTGCACCTTCATATGAGACCCATACATATTTCATAAAGAGAGAGGGAGAGAGAGAGAGAGAGGTTTTCTGCTTATCTGAAAGAGATCCACCTGCCTCTATTGCTTCTTTCCAAGTACCCTTGACAGATCGTATTTGTTGGTGTCTGCCGTTTCATTTCACGCCCAAGCTTCAGTAGCTTTTGGATTTTCCTGCTGTCAAGAGATGACTGCGGTAGGAAGAGTGGAAAGACAAAAAATCTTCCGAATTAGTAATGGATTTTTTTAAAAACTCGTATAAATTAACAGAACAAAGTTCACACATCTGACCAAAGAAAAAAAGAGTTTTGGATTACCATATCGGATTCATTCTGACAAGGAGTACCACCAATAAAAGCTGAGTAAAACATAAAAGACCCCCTCGGTAGCCCTCATCCCACTATTTCATAATGACTTCACACAAGAAACAGGAAGGAAATAACGTGAGCCCAAAATCCAGAATTTCTTCTATATGTTTTTTGATTCTTCTCTGTTGTCGTCTTTTTCTGTCCTGTTTCCCCGTGTGCTGCGGAGTGCATCTGTTGAAGAGTAAATGCCATCTTCAGGAAGGGAAAATCATTGCATTATTTTCTTGACCCACACGAAGAGCACCCTGCTGAGAGGCCATCGAAGATTCATGCAAATCTCAATTCGGATCAGGGTGCAGAGGACTTAATTCAATTACACTTCTGTGAAATCCAACTGGCCACTTTGGAAGCAAGTGATTGACCACTTCTCCGTTCCATTGATTTCTGGCTGATGTTTTGGTTACCAAATTGCATTCACTCTAGTGGTAGCATGAGATGGAGTCTACAACCCACACAAGTGCCTCAGCTAGTGAAGCTCATCATAGCGACTTGTGCCAAGAAGGTTTGCTATGTTTACTAGCGTAGTGTCCAGAGCATGTAGACACCGATGTGGATAAGGCTATAGGAAGGCAACAACCCAGCAGTAGGACCTCAACTTTGCTCAAGAAGACGCATGAGCACTGCCATAGATCCGCACATCCATCACCAGCAGGCCACAATATCATTTGCCAGAGAACACCAAGATTGGAAATTTCCCACCAGAGCAGTGTGCTCTTCACAGATTAATTCAGGTTCAGAGAAGTACTCCGGGATTGATTCACCCCACTTAGTTTAGTGGCACATTGGTTTCCGGACCAGAGGTGTGGATCTCGCTGTGGTGGTGCATCCACCTTTTCCCGTGCTCTGAGCTTAGTGAATCCTTGTGCTCCATCAATGATTCCTTGTCAGAACATGAGCGGTGCAATGTCTGGCACTCTCTTCTGGGGGACAAGAAACAAGCCAAGCCAGTGACTTAGCTTGCTCAGCAGCGACACTCTAGACCCGGTTGGTGGGCACCTACTGGGCTCCTTCGACTCCTCGACTTGGCTACTGTAACATCCGCCTGCTTTCTCCCGTTCTGAACGGTGAACCTCATTACAGCATGTACAGACATGTCAGAGGCTGGAGATGCTGTGGAGAACATGCTACGGCCTGCAACATCCTCCAGCATGACCAGTTTACCAGTTGGTCCATAATGGTGTTGGGTGGCATTTCTTTGGAGACCGCACAGCCCTTTATGTTTTCATAGGTAACCAGATTCCCAATATGTACAGGGATGACACCTTAGAACCCTTGTGAGAATCCATGCCTTGCCTCCTTGATCTTGTAATTAGTCCAAAAGAAGCAGAAGAGAGAACATATTACAGTATAATACCGTGTATCATTATTATATATTAATTTGTGAAATGCTGATGTTGTTTTAAACTTTTTAAAAAATTATAAACAAATAAAGGTTGAATCACTTTGGGCTTTATGTTTCCGTTCATATGTATTGTTGTTTATTGTGATTATATACAGTTACAGTGTTGTGCTGGGGGAGTCAGGTTTCGTCCGCTATGCCAGTTGCTGTAGAGGTGTGGGCACCAGCCCAATCGAACAGAGCCTGATGAAGCCAGGTGTTGCTCATTCATTTTTGGTATAAATGGGTTTGATTTGTGTTGGAGGGAATACACACATGGGACACATAACACAGGTCTGCTGTGAAAACGGGGAAGGAAATGGGGAGCAGGCACTTTTTGGTCATAATTGTTGTTTTATTTAGGGTGCCCATAAGCTTTAAAATGGATTTTGCTAAATGTTTTCCAAATGAGCCGTTATTTAAATTTATTTTGGCTGACTTTTTTTGGGGTTCAAACATCTTTACAGTGAATTAACATAAAAGATAAGTTTCACATTGAACAAATGAACTTTCCCTCTCTATATTTTTGGCAAATACTAGTAAAGAACATGTATTTTATTAACTAATTATATTTCTTATTAATGATATGGCTGTAATGAAAAAGCATTTGCTGTCCTGTCTGTTTCACCTTTTTAAATTGTGTGGTGATAGAGAATGCCCTCATAGTGCCCAAAGATACAAAATGGCCCAGAGATTCACAAGCATGCTTCTTAATGTCCTGATTTCCCAAGAAAACACTTTACACAGGGGAAACAGTTGGAAATAAATAAATAAAGATCACCTATTGATACTGTGCAGATGCATTTTTCACCTCGCTCAGCTGTGCTGTGACAGAAATGGATGATTTTTATTAAGAGCCCTGGCTTTCTATCTACAGGATCATATATCTCCTGTAACAGTGAAGGCCGGGATGTGAGGGAGAAAAAGGAGGACATTTTTGAGGGGGGAAAGGCAGGGGCTGTTTTAAATTCCTGTCAGGTGACAGATTCACTGAAGCGTGGAGAGCAGCTTTTGTTTCTGCTGACACTTTGTTTTGAGATCTCCAGGGCTGAACTGGAGACAAAAGTGTCATTTAGCCCAGTCAGATGTGTGGTGACAGGACCGTCCCTCTAAGATTGACTTCCAGAGTTTCTGTGAACTTGTACAAATTCAGTATAAACCAGATAAGATGCAAGGCCTGAGAAACTTTTGAAATAGTTAATTCTACTTGTGAATGTTGAATGCTCAAAGCAGAGATTTAAGAGGACATTAAACAAATCTATAGCCCTATTCGGACGGGACTAGTTTTCCAAAACGACATTTGAGAAATCTTCTCTGTCCATGATGTTTACAGAGATACAATTGTCTGCCTTGCAGTCTCTTGATTGGTGTTCGAGCTCACATGATCAGACTGCATTCGGTTCGATTCATGCATTACATATATTTTAAGAAACTCGTTTTACACCAAAACATTTTTCACACTCTCAGACATCCGCATTCGAATGGGATTAGATTTCTCAAACGAGTGCAGAGTTTGCTGAAAAACAGTAGGTCATTTGCTATGGAATTTTTCCAGAGGTTGACATTGCCGATTCGAATGAGATTTAGAACACAAAGAATGTCTAATAAACAGGAAGACTGCCGGTGAAACTAGTCCCGTTTGAATAGGACTTATGTATCCAGTCGCTGAACCTGGTGTTCCAATGTTTAACTTCCAAAGCAACAAAGACTTGATCTCTGTGGGGAATTGTGTGCGCCCCGTAGTGAAATAGTAACAGTCGTGATGTATTAATATATATCTATGTTTTGAATTTGAAAAAATCTTTTTTTTTTTTCAAACTAAGAAGGGTTCAGTGAACTCGCAAGTGAAACTGGTGGGGGTCAGTATCCCCAACAAGGTTAAGGACCACTGTTTCAATGTATGTCTAAAATTGTAAAGAAAGCCATAGAAGCTCACCTGAGGTCCTTTCTAAGATAGAACTATCCCCATGATTTTGTTCAGATCTATGGTTTAGTGTGTTAGATCTATGGTTCATACCTGCTGACTCTCCAGAGAAACTTCCTGCACCTGGCTCCATTCCTGCTTCCCTTTTGCTAATGCGGTCTCTCTAGGAAAACTCTGCTACTCACTTGAAGGATTTCACTTTCCTGCTCTACCGCCTTCGTCCATCTTTGATTTATGAGGATCCAACTTGGGTTTCCCTGAGCTTGAGTATGAACAAGGGAATATCTCTCTTGCACAATCAACAACAAAACTCTTCTAGAGATAGTAAGAACTACAATAGTATATAAAGCCGGGTTCAAACTGCACGATTGTCATAGCAGTCGTGTCCCAGACACTTTCACATCAATGGACTGTCTGGAGCAGCATTCAGTCGTGCTTAATTCACACACCACAATATATCGGTGACAGAGGATTTCAGACTTTTTATCTCCTCTAAAGTTTCACGTTGTCCTGGCTGTGGCTCTCTCATTGGTTGCAGGTGGTCACAGACATTATTTTATTCAGAACACATTTCACACTGCACGACTGTGACTCACCAACAGCTAGATATTTATTATTTCAGAAATCTCACGACAAGCCTGCACTTCACACTGTCTTTGGTACTTCACACTGTGCGATTGTCACACACGTGCATGAGTAGTCTAAAACCGCCTTAAGGTCCAGCCCTGAGCTAACTCTCACTTGATTGACCAAATGCAGTTTTGTAAACATTAACAGAAAATCATTGGATTCAAAGGAAGTGAAATATGGAGTGCCACAAGGATCAGTTTTAGGCCCAATAATGTTTCTATCTACATGCTGCCTCTTGCCAATATTATAGGTATACAATTCCACTTTTAGACTTAAATCTATTGCTCATTGAAGCTCTTGCGAGAGATGATTTAAAAAAATGTTTAACAGAAAATGGAAATACTAGTTGTCATAAAGACTAGACATAAAGTCCATTTGTTGATCCAACGCAGCAATTGATGAAAATACATTCAAGTATTAGTAGAAATATAACTTCCAAAAATCATATATTTCATAAGTAACTAAATCTGTGTTCTCCACCTCAGAAACATTGCAAATGTACAGAATGTATCTGGTGCTCATCTTCAGCTCACATGGTGTGTATCCTGGTAAGGTCCTGGTCTGTATGTTCATCTCCTGAGGGGAACTTATAGCAATCAATTAGCCTGAAGCATTTTTTTTTTACCAGGGACAGGCACAGACAGAACACGCAAACTCCACTCAGAAAGGTCCTCACTGGGGACAGACTGAGAGAGATTCTACTAGATTAAAGGAAGTATGTTTTTTATATCACAATCTTTTTTTTTCATTATTTATTGTTTTTGCAAAATAATTGTCAGTATAAGTTCTCATGAAAGTGAAATTACACTACAACCCCATTATTCTTTAAACACACAGTGAGCAAAAGGAACCTTTTTTGTCTGTAAGCAACAGTAGCAATCCCAGAGGACCCTCAATGTGAGGGTAATTCTGATCATTAACTGAACAAACATGCTCTCCCCTCAAGCAACAATGCAAGAGAAAACTCATTGCTCGCTCATTACATCATTCTTCTTTTATTGTAAGAATATGTGCACACACAGGGTTGAAATATATGTAAATTGATCAAACATTACAAATATGGCTGTGGTATGAAAACATACAAGTATGAAAACTAACATCTTTGCATTAAATTGGCCAAGATAACAACTGGATCTTACTTTATTAGTGTAGTTCAGTCATGCATAAGAGGGTCAATGACTTAGAATGTCATGTAAACAAATAAACATTAATTCCGCTCAGTCTCATGTATCGTGACCATTATTTTAAAGCACTTTCATTATGCAACTACAGTGAAAACAAAGAAAATAAAAAAAGACGTTTTTATTTTATATAATTTGTGTAATGTTCACTAAAATCATTTGCTGTTCACTTGCTGTATTTAACACTGATACAGGTAAAATATCATACAGATACAGTACAGTTTCAGTCACAGTGACATTAATGGCACCAAAGTAATTGTTGCAGATTTACAAGATTTTATCATTCACAAAGTCAGTCAGTGGACGACAATATTTGCTGCTGAATACTAACTGTAAATCAAACCTGGCAGATTTTCAATTGTTTGCTTCTTCTTGATGTAAGAAAGAGCAGAATGAAATCCTTGGTCCACCTGCAGAGGAGGTTTTCTCTGAGTCTAAGCAAAAGTCCAAAAGGAGGAAATGGAAAATCCTCGGCATGTTCCAGATGAATTCAACTCTCAATATTGATGACTTCCAGACCAATGGGTGTATGGATGCTAGGTGATCCCTAGAGGGAAATCATACAGATAACAATCAAATTAATTTGTATACTGCATTGCACACATTCACTGACCAACAAATACTTTAATACAGATAATCCTAATTCCAATAGATAGATGAAACCAACAGAAAAAAGCAGCGTTTGTGAAAAAAGGATTCATTTTTAGACACCAAATCGATTCCATCAGTGCCATCTAGTGGTGAAAAGATGGGATAACCCTTGGAAGTACAAGATCTTTGAGATGGCTTGTATTTTTCAAAATTCTGGCACAAAAAAAGGCATAACGGCACAAAAAGTGTATAAGATTTAAAGGAACAATGGAACAGTGTATAAGATTTAAAGAGAGGTTTTCTAGGAGTTTTGATGCAGTTTTCACATTGTTTTGACCTTGTTTACTTTTTTTTTTAACTTTTTTTAGTTTTAACTTTTTTTAGATTTTTGCAGTAAAAAAATTATCGATACATTGAGTGAGAAGGATGGTGCAGGTTTCTCGAACATTCGGGTTGTGATTTCAGGTCAAGATTTTCAATGTTGACAAATATAAGTAGAAAAGTATCGATGGAAAACCATCAAACATACATCCAATGTGTAAAAAAGAACAAAAAATACAGTAGGAACGATGTGAGAAAGCCAATATCCACCAGTTCCTTCAAAAACGGTGTGCAAGTGTGTCTAGAAGAATTGAGCTGGAAACGAGAGCAATTTAATGCACTTTGTTTATTGATTAAAAATAAATTATTAACACTTATATTTTTGAAAGCATTCTTTGTTTGGTGTTTTTTTTCCATTCCTGCGTAAAACAATGCTGTCTATATTAAAGTTTTAATAATAACATTTATGCTTCATAAATCTGTTGTGCAAAAGTGACCAGTTTTGATAGACGTGCATACTTTCACTTTCAGTGAAAAGAGTCTAGTCTTAAGATGCTGCAGTCGTGTTTGTGAGTGTGTACCTGAGGATAACTCACACCTCTGCCGCAGCAACACACTGCTGGAAGCCCAGCGTTTTCATCTCACTGAAAGCTGCAATAAATGACATGCCTTGGCCAAGTGTAAACACTCAGAGAGATCTGTCCTTGTGAATCTCAAATCCTTGCTCACACACTCACAAGCAGTAAATCCAAGGCCAACTGAATCTTCTCCTTTTATCTATTGCATGCTGAATAAGTGTGTAACTTGAAAAAAAAATTCATTTTGTACAGGGAGTCTGTGAGAATTTGAATAATGGTTTTACTTCTTATGATCCTTTCGAGTGAAGGAATGATGGCTTTCTGACATTGTTGCTGTTCATGCTGCGTGTCGCTCAAGCAAATGGAAACATCTTCTCCGGGGATTACATGATCCAAACACACACAAATCCTTTACTGTCTCAAACACAAACTACCATCCCCACAACCACATGTGGGTGCTCTTCTTTCCCATTATGAATTGAAATGAAAGTTGCAGCCACCGAAATTGATGCTAGTACTTAAATCTTTAGTATGGACAATTATTTAAATCAAGTTAAATCCGATACAATAATAAATATAACTCCAAGCAGTAATACAGAGCCAAACTTCAAGAACCTTAAATAGGTCAACTTAGCGGACAGGCTAATGAAGATGTCCATTGGATTGTAGGCAAAACTACAAAATCTAAAATGTACAAGCTCAATAGCTTTAGCCCTTTTAACAGGTTTATAAACTTTGACCTTAAGGTGGAGCTCTTGCTAGCTTTATTTGTGTGGACAAAGATGTTTGGGGTCAATATGTTAATTGTTGTAAAAATGCACCTTAAAATTAGAGGTGGGTACCTTCAGGAAATGTTGGCAAACATGCAAGCAAACTTTTGTAAAGATATATTGATGCATTTGCAAAAAGGTAACTTTTCACAAAATCTAAGATAGCCGACATCCAAATTGGACAAGGTCTAACTCAGCACAATGGACAGAATATATTGAGACCAATTTTATGAATTTGGGATGAACACAAATTTTATTATAAATCAAAAACAAAGTTTTGTAAATCTGATAATCAGCCTAGGAAAAGTAGGCTAATTAGCATAATGTACAATGACATCATATAGAACATTGGAATTGGTCTAAATCAAGGATTAAGGAGAATCAAGAATTATTTGAATCTAGACCATTCAGTTCAAAACATATTAGCAGAAACAAAAGTACAACTTTGGACTAGTGGTGAAGCTATAGAGTTTGGGTATTCAGATTGGGTCAGATTACCTATAATGTATCAATTTGCCAAATTTCACAACTGTCCTGCAAGAGGTTCGTATATCTGACAACTGGGGAGGTTTGTGATTGAGCCTTTTTAAAGAGGAAGATCGATTAAAGGAGTGTTCTGATTGGTTGCCTGATTCAGTGAGAGGATTGTCTGCAGGTGGATTTATAGAAAATATCTTGATTGCTGGCTGTGTGTCTTCTGAGGGACACTTGATCTATGATAATACATATTTTTTTTCATTCATTCATTCGACGACTATTTAAAAGAGCAAACACAGAAATTCTCTGCAAAAATAAAACATACTCTCATAAATTAAAGTAAATTAAACTGTTTAAGAACAGACAAAATAGAAATGTTTTAAGCTTAGCTCTAATGGATTCCATACATTTCCGATACTTTATCAAAGAAAGGGCAACAGAGCTAAAAGTCCTGGAACCCAAGAACTATTGTGAAGGTCTTGGAATAACTATGTTGGAACCGATCTGAGAAGGATTAGTAATTTTAAAGGAGTACACAATGATTTGCAAGTTAAAAGGAAGGCCCTAAAGTGAATCCTATCATTAATTGAAAGCCAGTATTTTTGTTTTCTTCTGGAGACATGTTCTTAGGACTTTGTTCGTGATGCTGCATTCCATATACCGTGAAGCACTGCAAAAACCCGCATGAGAGGTGACCAATGAATGTACTGGAACAGCAGTGGATTTTTGCATGTGAATGTTTGGTTTGTGTCCTAATCTAAAAAAAAACACAACACTGTGGGGTTGATTTAATCAATGTATACTTCAAATGAGAGAGCGAAATCAAAAATTGTATAGAGACTCTTCATCTGACTGGAGGTGGCTGTGGAGTTGCATCAGCCAAGATAATCCACAGCTTTACTTTACTCAAGTGTGGACCAGAATGGGATGAAAAAAATTACCCGAGTGTTAAGTAAATTTAATTCAGAACTTCATGACAACTCAGAAAATAAATGACAAACTGTATTGGGGAACCCTAGAAGTATGAAAGGTGAGCTTTGATTTATAGTTGAAAAAACCAGTTGATCGGTTGCCAATGTATTAATTCCTGATGATTTACAACAGTCAAAAGCTGTTATAGTTTCCGAAGCTAATAGACCATCATTTGAGATTCACTTGATTAACCACATGTCTATATAAACATTTACAGAGTGGTTCCTACCTTTTTTGTAAATTAACAACAATGGAAGCACAGTCGATAATATGTCATTTCTTTCTGAGCCTAAAGTCATTTTGGCTAATTAGGGGCTGCAAAATCTGAAAAAAGTTTTGGCAAAAATGCCATAAACCTGATTTTAAAATCACAATGTTCATACTTGTAGTTGTGCCCTCAAAATGTCAGCAACTTAACCCTCCTATAATTTTTTAGGTTAATATGACCCCATTCAGTGCATATGTACGCATTTTTTATTTATTTTTTTTTACTTCAAATTGAACTAATTTTCCTAATTTAATAGCAATAATTTGGTGAACATATCATTATTTTACTTAGACAATGCCCTGTAGACATTGTGTCACATCGGTTTTCCTTTGGCACTAGGGTCTTTTAGCTGTATAAAACACAAGTATTATAGAAATGTACATATATTTGTTTTGGCTTAACCATACCTGAAGTACTGTGAGAGCCACTGACAGTTGAAATGGGGGGAGGAGAAGGAGGACCCAAATTGTGGAATCCAAATCTTGCAAGAACTTTTATGTTCCTCATGTGTTCCAGTGCTCTACAAGTTTAAAAAGAAGCCTTCTAAACAATTTCTCTTTATGTTGTCTCAATTGAAAATGGCCTCTAAGCAAAGGTTTTTTTGTCACAGGTTTTTGACAGTGAAATTGAAACAGAGGAGAAGAAACATAACCTTGAAAAGGACCCTGATTATGAGACATCCTCCTCAAATGAGAGTTAGACCTCTGATGTTAACCCTCCTGTTGTCTCCCAACCACAAGCAGACACATAATCCTCCCAAAAAACAGTCCTGCTCCCAACTTGAAGGACAAGGTAGACTTAGTTCTGCTGACATCGAAATGGTTCCTGGGCTCAACTGATATGCTGTAAGTCATGTTCAAGACATAAAATCAGCATTTCAGCTTTTCATTACATTGTTAATTGCAAATGATATACTTGAAATAACAAACTTATGGGAGGAGGGTCTATGGAGGGATGATTACCCAAGGTTTATAACTAAGCTTTTAGCAAAAAAAAAAAAAAAAAAAAAAAAAAAAAAAAAAAAACCTGTTTCTTAATATTTATTAAATTAAGTCAGTAATGATGTTTTTGTCCATTGAACCGTTAGAAATAAAAGATCACAGTTGAGTGTCCTATATTTTTACTCAAGTAAAAGTGCAAGTAAATGTGAAAAGATTTACTTAAGTAAGAGTAAAAGTAACTTAATGCACTCGAGTAAGAGTAAAAAAGTATCTGCTCAAATATTTCCCCAAGCCTCAGCTAAAGAATAAATATTATTTAATCCTAACCCCCAATATCCTAATCCAAAATTTAGCTTTCAAGCATGGTCACATCGATTCAAGTTTCCCATAGACTGGAAGATCTAGTGTTCTGCATCAAGTGTGCATTGTGTGTAGGCCTGTTTGCTATCTATGTGTGACTGCTTTCTCCTACAGGTGAGTTAATGAGGTGTAAATGTGTGTTTTGTTGTGTCAGAGTCAGACAAACATCCAGGAGACTGCAAGCTAAAGCAAACTAATGAGGCAAAGTACTCAAAGAGGCCCTTAGCAGGATCTAGACGGTCCTAGAATAAAGTTTAGCATTGAGAAGAGCATTTGAAACCTGTGGTTTGGTCTTGTTATCGGATTGAGGGTTTGGCATCTGCAGTTACCTCTTTTAATGAGAGCAGGTTTGTTTCACTGTTCACCACGGATAATCAGTTTCAAGATGCGGATGTTTGGTTGCATAGAAAAACGTATCTTTTTGGTTTGCATTTTTGGTTTAAAAGGCCAGACTATGTCTAATGTCTGTGCAAACTTTCAAAGTCATGGAGACGGAATACTCTTGTATGCAACATACTTTGGATAATTTAAATAAATATACAATATTAAAACATAATACAGTATATTTTACACAGACCATTGCCAGAGAGAAGAACAATCTCACGGCGTGAGCTGACAGTTATCCATATCCCAGCACATGATTAGATAACATTTTACAAACCAAGCATTTCTGCTGGAAGTCACATTTAAATGATTAACATTAAGCAGCTTTCCAACAAAAGGACCAAAAAAAAATATTAAAATAACAGTGAAAAGTTGAAGAGGGTTTGTCAAAAGAAATGCAAGGGCACTGACAAGGAGGGTTTATAAATGAGGAGTGATGCCCACAGCTGTCAATCAAAGGGATTATGGCACAATACGGCATGAAATGAAAGGCCACCACATTTCAAGCTCCTTAAAAAGTATTCATACGCTCATTTCCACGACTGACAGCAAATCATTGCTAAAAGCATTTAATGGAAAACTTGCTTCTATTAAGTGCCAACGCATTGCCATGTGTATTAATAATATGAAAGCCCATCACGGCAGCTGCCACCCTGCTCTTGGTCAAGAAGTGATAAATACTGAAAAGGTTGCAGAACGATGGATGGGTGGGTGAGTTTCAGGATGGTACATCGAAACGACATTGAGCAGCCAATTTCAGCAATTAACAAATAAATGATTCCTTGAGTAGGTGATTCCTTGAGTAGGTGCAGCAGGTGCAGTTGAAGCATTTATATTGACTAGAGGGTCTGTTACTGAACGTTTCTGAATGTAACAAATGCTTCTTATGCTATGAAATATTTACAAAATGCTAACCACAAACAGTATTTGGGTGTTATAATAATCGTAATTTAGATTATTCAATTAATCGAACCATATGTTTTTGGGATAGTGGGGGAAACCAGAGTAACCGGGGGAAACCCACGGGGAGAAAATGCAAACTCCTTCCAGGAAGGTCACTGGCAGCCTTCTAACTGGAAGGCAACAGTGCTACCCACTGCGCCACCTATGAGAGACATCTTCCTCTTTGATATTTAATTCTCTGAATTAACAAACATTCTCGCTGCCCCCTAGACGCCTGGATGATACACAATAAACTAGATCCTGGCTTCTTAGCTTCACTGTTTAACTTTTATTTTCCAATGACAGTCTAAACATTGGATCAGTTTCAGTGAAATATGTCTCTAAAGGGTTTTATTTCATTTTTTTTTTTGTGGAAGCAATATTGTGAAATGTATTGTATCGTGCAAAGTTGTATCGTTACACCCCTAACAAGCAGCGTTACTATTGTGGTGTATTCTTCTTTTTATATTAATAACAAAGACTCTGAAGAAACGTTGTGTGAAAGAGAACAGCATAGATAGGTGAGAGAGTGAGAGGGATAGAGAACCAGGTGCCTGTAAGATGTAAAGAAAAAGAGAGAACTGTTCCGTTTCTAGATTTAGGTTTTTCATAATCACTTGTTTAGTTTAAATTTCTTTTCATATTGTTCTTTCTGCTCGACAGTGACCTTCCTGGAAGTAGTTTTCCCCCACAATCCCAAAAATATGTGGGTCGGTTATTTGAATGGATACCAACAGAATGTTGTCCTGTGATGGACTGGTGACCTCTCCAGGGTGTTCCCCTGCCTCTTGCCCAATGTGCACTGGCAGACCCCCGTGACCCTGAAAGGGCATAAGCGGTCGGAAAAAGAATGAATGAATAGTTCTGTCTGATTTTACAGGGGTTCAAAGGTTTCGGACAGAGACCGGTTCTCTGCACCCCGAATGCAGGAAGATGTTAATGATGACTAAGAAACACCAGGTCCATCATCTGATTTGGTTACATCATTGAGGTTTTTACGAGCTTCAAGAATGCAAAAAGTACAATATATGAAAAACAATAATACAATGAAAAAATTTATAATAAATTGTATTAGTAGCATGGAACTCCAGGTCCTTGTCACACAGATCAAAGCCCAAAGTTTTGTTGGATTATTAAATAAATACAGCCATTTATGATGTAATCTAGGGTAATAGTGTTTCATTTTTAGTTTGTTTGCCTGTACTTCAGCTCAAAGTAGCTTTAAAATGGAACAGAAGGTGGGATTTGTGTCATCAGGAACAGACTTCAGGTTGTAATAGAAAATGTATTTAGAATCCTTTTGTCTTGTTTATATCTGAGCTAGAACAGGAAGTTACACAACAACAGGAACATACAAGTTCCTTAAATAAGGCAGCAGAACTAGGTCATGCATTTTTTTCTCTCCATATCCTTAGGGAGACCAGAAGCTGGCAGCTGGATCTCTCAGGGTCTCCCCTCCACCCAACTTCTTTGTTTGCAATGCAGAGTGTGTTTAATTAATAGCATCTCTAATATTTAAGCTAAATAAAGCCGCATTTTCCGTTAAACCTTGCTTTTAGTCTTCTTACTTCTTACATGTTATACTTTATTTGTACTGAAAGATATCTTAAGAGATGAATTTAATTAATTTAATCGCTTAAAATTTTCCATTGATCGGACAGTAAGTAAATAACACAACACAGCACATCTCAGGTAGACGTCGCTAATTATCACATTTAAGGAATCCAGAATCGTGAAGGCAAGAATTTCCACTTTCAGATCTAGGCATGCAATCTTTATTCAAGTCAATGGATTTTTATTCAGAGTGCTTTAAGGTGCTTCCAAATATGTCTGGGATTAAAAATCTCTTCCCTGGGAAGATACTCCACAACCTCATTCCTGGTCAAAAACACACTTAACTTCGACACCAGAGGTGGCCATAGAGGGTCACAACCCTACACAGTTTAGATGCAGCCTACATGAAACACATCTGATTCAACAAATTTAGCTCTCTTTGGTTTGTTGAAAGCTGCCAGTGTTTGTACTGATGCAGGCCTGGAAAAAACAAAAACAGGAGAGACACCGGCCCTGCAAGAATGACTTTGCCCATCCCTGATCCTCCAAATTTATCTACAGATTCTCTTCTGGCTTCATACTCACCTCAATACTCATGATCATTCTCCCTTAGCAAGTATTCCCGCTCAAGTGTGTTTCACCATCTGTGTTTACATGTTGTTGTCCTAACTTCTGAAACATAGCTCTTTGAATAAACTAAGACCTGCTGAAACCTGGTTTGGTCCTCTTTTCATTGTGACCTCAATAACAAAAACAACAGACATTCCTTCATAGACCTATTAATGCTTATTTCATTTTATAGATTACATTATTTTTTATTAGACTTTAACACTTCCAGTTTACTGACATACATACATCATCTGATGCCAAAGTGCCCGATGGTGTGCATGCAGTTATCATTAAATACCAGCGCTAATCTAGAAAAACGAGTGGCAAATCTCAGCACATTTCCTGCCGTTTGGCTCATAAATCAAATTCACCTGCTCTATTCTGATGAGCTTCTAATAAGTCCACAAGGAACCCAGTCACTTCCTTAAATTAATCTTTTAATGGACTTTCCACCTCCTAAATTGGCTGGCTTCCTGTTGGCAAGGCCGATACGATTGCAGGGGTCATTTTTTTTCACGTCCTCCAGACAGATAAAATCAGCAGCAGAAGAAATGAGACGGCTATTCCTGTTGCTCACCACACACACAGCCACACACACTTACACAGATGTGTTTGATAAATTAGACTGCTTTTCCGGGAAAGGAAAATGGAAGTCTTAATTTACAACCATGGACTGGATCAACACTATGGTGGAATGCAAGCAGCTTCACACACACACGCACACGCACACGCAAACGCACGCACACACACACATAGAGAGAGACACACATCGAGTCCCTCAAGGATCCTGGCTGATTGGCACAGCGAATGAATTCAGTGACCTACAATAATGTGAAATTCATTTGCACAGGCAGAGCAGTTTCACACACTTCAGCCTTTCTACCCCAGATCAAGAACTATTGAACCACCGGTCCATCTAATATACAAATCACATCTGACAGAGGGGAACAGAGGCGAACAGAGCTGATGGTGTAAGAATCCAAGCTGACATCAGAGACTGTCTTTTCGTCTTTTTCAAAATGGAGTTTTAATCTCAAGAAATCTGCTCACACATGGTTTAATGCTAAATTATTTCAATATTGTGTGTACAGTGTGCTAGAAACATGTTAATATTAAATAGTGAACTTGTTAAAACAAAGATTAAAAACTTTCAAAGGACTGGATGTTGAAGTTTAAAAGAAGCATTTACTTACATTGTTGCTAAACATCTGCATTTGGTAGACACTTCTAGAAAATGCAACTTACATTTCAAGGCAGTTCCTGCTTCCCCTTGCCATTTTCTTGCCATTGCTAGAAATCTATACTGAGAGATCCATTCATTCATTTAACCCGCTTATTATTCCCTTTCTGAGTCACGGGGGTCAGCTGGTGCCAGTCCATCAAAGGGCATGAAAGCAAAAATAAGAATGGATGAAATGTTAATACTATTATATACAGTTATTTTATATATTATAAAAAAATATGTATACATCTCCTCCTAGACCATATCAGCAAGACCGTATCAGCCAACAAACCTTGCCAAGTCTTTCAAACTGAGGGTCTGACTCCTGTTACAATATCTTTTCAGACTGGTGAATGTTGGGAAATCTTCCATTGGCTTAACATGAGGTCTTACTTTGTAAGACTGTAGCTCAAACTGAGAACCTCATAGAAACATTAAACTGACCACTTCAGTCTGTGCAAGAACATACCAACCACTGTGCAAAAGTATTTCAACTGGGTTAAATATTTACCATTGACTGGTAACGCCCATTGAAAATAAATGAGAAAAGGAAACTATCTTCAAGATGAAATAATAGGGGCTTGTTTATGTACCTCTCGGCCACCGTAATATCATCTCGCAGAATAAAGCATTGTTTCGCAAAGGAAAAACAAAACCTTGAGGAGTTCTTTGTGAGAGAAGTACAGTTGTAAAGAGAAATAAAATATATTTTTATTTTAATTTAGCACCGTTTAGTTTGAGAAAAATAACATTTTCTTTTTTTAATCTGCCTTTGTGACTTTTTAGTTCTTTTTGGGTATTTCTAAATTGGACCCCATACACAAAGTTACTTTATCAGCCAGACTAAGCAGCAGCGCACCTCAAGTCAACCTCAGATATTGTGGATTAATCATTTACTCCTGTGTTTCCCCTATCATTCAACAAGGGAGGCATCCCACTCCTTCAAAAACTGGCAGGAACAACCTCTCACTGTCCCCTGAATAACTAAATGCTTCATAGTTGGAGCCTTAACCTCTTAAGCCCTGAGGCCTATTTTCCGAAAATCCTATACTTTTACTTTTTAAGGCATTTCTCAGCTTTTACAAGGCCTAAACTGCAAATCTTGGTATCAAAATGAAGATAGGTTCTTGGGGAGTGGTGTGGATGAGTTAATTTGACAGTCAAGAACACAGGGTAAGAGTAATTGATGTTGGAATGGCCAAAAAATGAACTCCGCCTAAAAAAAAAACACATGTTTCCTCCAATATCTCCTTATTTTACTTATAACGAAGCAAATAAACACAATCAATTGTAACCACTACATGTCAAGAACATCTGTAGCAAGTTTGGTGTTCATACTACAAGAAACTAATATTCTGTAAAGGTTTTGATTGAACAAAGTTCAGGCGTAATCCATGTTGGCACAGTTTGGCACAATTTGGCACAATAATTGAAATATGGAAAAAATCTTGTCCAAAGCTTCAGCTACGTTAATAGTCTTCTTTTGTTGCTTATGGGACATGATTTCAGCAAAAAACTCCTAAAGAAACGCTGTAAAAGGGGGGTAGAAGCTCATTTACGCCATCTTGCTGCGCTTTTGGAACCTTTCATTCACAAACGCTTTCGACGTCGAGCTTCTGCGTGTCCCTACCCCCCGACCATCTGTCCAATCCGGGAGATCTATATATCGCTGGAAAGCTCTGATTCTATGGAAACCAATCAGCTCAACCATTTTGAGACTGACGGGATCGCCGACGAATCACACGACGCGCAGCGTGGAGAGACGTGCTCTTACGCACGGGGAGTCATTCCATATTTGGTGACGTAATGACGCCACAAAGCAAAGAAAAATCCAAAATGGCGTTTGCACGAAGCTATCGACCGGACATAACAACAAACGGACTTTTATCGCTATGGAAATAACTTTTTGTTGAAAAAACGGCAAAGGTAAGACAAGATTTACATGCTTGCTTGGTTTTCGCTGGCGTTTTTTCGTGGAACTTTCGCTCCCTGCTCTGAAATACTTCATGCAATGTTAATGAGTTGCATATCACTGGATTCAGCTGGTTGTTAGCTTTCATTTAATGTAATGGTTTTGGCGTTTCCGTTTATATTGTGGATACATATCGCACATAAACAAAAACGTGGTCATGAATTATACTCCGGACATGTTGTTGTTTATTTGCATGGCGTTCGAGCTGTGGTTAACGGATATGAAATTGAATTAGATACGTTTTTAGAGGAGTTTCCGCTGAACACAACAGTATTTAATATGTGTGGGTTATTCTCAGGGTTCGTTAGCTATGAGTGAAAATGTAACGCACAAGGGGGCAAGTCCCCGGTACCGGGGACTCTCGGGCTTAAGAGGTTTTAACCACGACTCAGAAGCACCACTCACTCATTGCACCTCCCTTCCTAATGTTTGAGAGATATAAAGCAGTTTTGCAAATGGAAAAAAAAATTTGTAAAAAGAAGCAAAATATATATATATATTTTGAGAAATTAAAAACACTTTTAAACCCCACATAGCCCTAAATACGCCTCAGAAGCACCACTCACTCACTGCCCCTCCCCTTCGGACCCCTCCCTACAACTCCCCCAATGGTTTGCCATTTTTCAGCAAAGTTTCATTTGTTTGTATGAAACACTGAACCTAAAAAAAAAATAGGTTGTATGGCATCCAATGCAAAACCTGGCAGGGATTAAATGGTAGAAATGAAAAAAAAAAAACATTTGCATTGTAGCTGTGTAGTGTTATTGTATTGATTATTATAACAATATTACAAAAGAATGATTTATTTAAAAAACTACACTGGACAAAATCCTTAGATGTGTGCGAAATCAAAATATTTACCTCCCATGGCAATGGTCTAGTTATTATCAAAGATGAGAATTATTTCTGTCTTGTAGATTAACTTATTTAACGAATATTTGTTTAGTATTATATTTATTTGAAGTTCTTTATTTATGTTTGCAAAACTGCTCTGTATCTCTCAAAACTTTTGCATGTTTATTTTTTTATGATACAACACCAATTCGATTCCAGACCTAAGGGCTCGGTAAACCAATACTAGCTACTGTAGATGCACATGCTAAAATTTGCTAGACAAATTTCTGAGAGCTACATTTTAGATTATTGTGTGATTTCCAAAGATGAACAGGCTAGTCTTAATGAGGAGAAGAGTCTATCTGGAATGCTATAATAAACATGACTAATGACTCGGTGCACGTTAGCCTAGCCCGGGAGCAGCTGCTTGAGCACTGGTCGATTGATTTCTGGAGCACAGATGGGTCAGAGGCTCTTCAGCTAATGGATCAAGCAGGGATGAGGAGAGCCGCAAACTGCCCGTGTAAACACTGAGATGGACTGTTCACTGTGGCCTCCTCTCATTCCTTTTCTCCTCCTCCAACTTCCTTTTATTACCAATAATGCACTTAAAATTGAATGCTTTCAAAGGCACTTTTTCCCTCTTAAGCGAGAGCCCTGTGCAACCGAATCTTTCACCTTTTCTGCATTTCTACTGCATGTCAACCATTTTTCTTTGCTTTTTCGTGAAACTACAATGCTTCATTAAATTTCTTCATGGTGGTTTAAAACGCCATGTAAGTCAGTCTTGGTGAACAAAAAAAAAAAAAAGTTTACAAACCAACAGTAGTTCTGGGAGGAGATCAAAATCTACCCAATGAAATCACAACTAAAGCTGTTTCATTAAAAAGAGAATTCATCTGTGCTGAATTTTCTTCTTCCTCTGACCCTTAAATCCTTAAAAAGTATTAAGTATGACTTAACTTTTTACCGTTTCATGTGTATGTAGGGCACTGATGGATATTTGGGTCTTCACAGATGCAACACACGGCCTCTTATGCACCAATTGTGATCAAAGCTGAATTCTGGATGCTTTTCAAGGTGGAAAGGAGCAGATGTGCCCACTCTCTGTGTATAAAGAATAGATTAAAACCCCAGCATAAAATATCATTCAAAATTTTCTCATTCAGTGTAGCCTTTCCACCACTGATATCACACTTTTCACCATTGAGGAAAGGCCAGGGGTCAACTATACCCTAGCTTTATCTGGTGTTCAATAGGGTGCTTTAAAACCACCACAAGGAGATCAGCATCTCATGCAGAAAGGCAGTGGTGGACAGTAACGAAGTACAGTGGTACCCCAAGATACGAAACTAATCCATTCCAGGGTGACCTTCGTATCTCGAACAATTCATATCTCGAAGCAAGTTTTACATGTAAAACGCCTACTCCGTGCAACGGCTCTCAGAAACAACAGTATAAGTTGATAAAAAAGGAAAACCTGTAACATCAGAAAAATCAAGAAACGTTTCTTGAATTCTTAAATCTACACATTGTTCATGAAATAAAAAAAATAAAACACACGCAAAATAAGTAATATGCACACAAATGTGAAACCTTACCTTGAGAGTGAGGCGATGTGTCAGAGGAGGTAGAACAGGTGGCGGAAAACATTACAGCACCACGTATAAAAGTATAATTTCTTTAATTACCATGTATAATTTCTCAAGATATTTCACGAATTTCTGACACCAACATGGTTTCAAGCACAAGCGGAGAGAATACCGAGTGTGTGAGAAGGGATGGAGAGAGCGCTTCTGAGAGTGCATCACGGGGCTTCTCTAAGTTGCACTACGGAACAGCACTTTCCACGTTATAAACATTGTTTTTTTAAGACACCTTGACTCTAACATTTGTTATAGCACATTATTGGTAATCTATACATAATGTTTCGCTTGATTTAAAACTGATTTAAAGTGTTTTAAGGCATATCAGCCCCTTAAAGTGCACTTTCTTTAGGAGCGCAAGGATGTGGAAGCGCAGCGCAACGTGAGACAAACAAGTGGAAAATAGAGCAGAAATGTTTGTTATTGTTCGTATCTGAAATTGTTCTTTGGATCTCGAAGCGAAAAATTTCCCACAAGACCTTTCATATCTCTAACATTTCGTAACTCAAAGCATTCATATCTCGTGGTACCACTGTACAAGTAATTCGTTCCTGTACTTAAGTAACTTTTTAGCGTATCTATACTTTACCTGAGTATCACTGTTTTGTTAGACTTTATACTTTGAATCAATTACATTTCTAAGTGAAAAACATTCACTACATTCCTACAAACTGTCGTTTTGTTTTTTTTTAACATTGCACAACGTACTGTATGTGCGTAACCAGTGACGTCAAAATAAGTAGACGTGCTCCGCAAGTGTTCCAATCAGAACAAGTCTTGTTTTGTGGCATTCCCAGACCTTTGTGCACCCATGGTCATATTTAAGCCAATTTTTTGAACTAGTGTAAAGGAAGGACGAGTCATTCATTTCTACACACTGCATAAATCTTCAGGGAAATCTTGTGGTTTCTGTGGTTTCCATTTTGTAGGATATGCTTATAATAATTTCAAAAGATATCAGTAGCAGATATCACAAATAGAAAACATTGTATTTTCAGAGTGGCTTTTTTATTTTTATTTTTAACCCTGTATGACTTGATTGAGGGTATAAAGGACATGACTAGACATTGGAACTACATTACACCAAATTACTTTTACTTTTGATGCTTAAGTATATTTGAAATCAAGTGCTTTTATACTTTTACTCAAGTCGACGTTTAAAGGGAGCACTTATACTTTTACTGGAGTAATATTTTACACTAGGTATCTCAACTTTTACTCAAGTACATGGTCTGTGTACTTCGTCCATCACTGCAGAAAGGTAAATACATCACCAGAGTTTTTCAAAAAGGTTCATAGGAATCCCAAACAAGAAAATCTCTCTTTCTAATTTCTTTCTCAATGTTCTTTACTCTGACACTTAAGTGAATTAGCAAGTGATGGAAATGAGTCTACAAACACCAGCTTCATGCAAAAACTCTACAGTCACCAAACTATGTCTATTGAGTCAAAAAAGTCTCAGCTAAAATCTCAAAACTGGAGATCAACTTGTAGTGTTTACACTTTTGTGAAGTCAGCTGATCTCCAGATTTATACCTTTAGCATAGCTTAGCATAAATCATTGAATCCAGTTAGAAAAGTAGCTTTTTAAAAATAATAATCAAAACATTTCCATATTAATACCATATTTTTCCTACTTAAAGCTTTTAGGACATCAGTATTGGTTTAAAGTAGACTAGAGAGCATCCTGTAATAATTTAGTGAACAAAAAGCTTACAGACGTTACCTCACCAATGTGGTGGCTCAAGATTCCCCCCAAATGAACTTTGCATAGGAGCAGAATCCAGAATGCATCTTACCAAGTTATCCAATCACCTTTAAGTTCACCAACTTAAAAGAATCCATCTTCCTGCATTCATCGCCCACCGTTGATGTCGTTTCCCTGTGACGTCTTGGACTCCCTCATCTGTGTTCCTTGTAATACTGACCAGAGTTTCTCCTTGTAAATCTCTCAACTATTCCGAGCTTTTCCCTCGGACGTCTTTCTGTCTCTGTGGGGCTCCTGTACACCACCTGTGTTAACGATATCCATTGTTGGCTCTGAATTGTGGCTAGCTGTTTGTATTAGCAACATGAGCAGAGCGCTCCTCACCTCTTCCTGCTTGATCAAGGCCTTCACCTCTGGAATAAAGATAAAATACTGAAGATAAAACCCTTTACAGTAACTCTATGATGCTCTCTCACCTTAAGATTCTCTGAACAACAACTTACCTGTCTCAAAGTGCCCCATCACTCCGGATTACCTGATCACTGTGTTGATTTACAATACTTGTGAACCGTGGTTTTTGATTCCTCTATTTATTATTATTAGTTTCGCATGTGAAAAGCATGTCCAACATCCAATCAATGAACTGCTCCATTGTGTAAATATATTCATTTACAGTTAAAAGTGGGTGGGACTTCTCATGTTCCACTCGGCCAGTGGAGGAATTGTCAGCGCTAGGAGGAGATGGCATCAACTTTTTGGCTTTGCTGACGAATACGAAAAAGATGGAAAAATAACAGCAAACAAAAATGTAATTTTTATCAGATGTAATTATGCAAAAGGAAACACATGAAACACAAGCGCTCTTCTTCTCTGTCTTCAGACAGCTGTTACTGGTTTCAGGACCCCTGGGTTCCTGTAACCTTTGCCTGCCTTAAATCCCTCTCTTCCAGCGCTAATCCGCTTGATGCTGACGAAGCTCATGCCCACCTTGCTACAATTTATTAGTTTATTGTTTTGATTTTAAGTGAACATTTAGATTTGTCGATGTTTGCTTTAGCAAAATAAAGTTTTCACGCCCATTATTTATCTGTTCATGTCATCCATTCAAAAGAATAAAAAATACTTATTTTCTGAGCCAGCAGAACCAAACCAAAACCGTGGTTAAAGACGACCCGAACCATGAGCTTTGTGTACTGTTCGATTCCTAGTTGTTATGGTCTACTGTGGTCTTGCAATAAACATATAACACTGTCATTGTGCTCCCTCTAGACTAGGATCCGAGTGGCCAAATAATAGTAATTTGCACAAAGAGACAAAATCGAGGAAGAGAAGGGACCTCCAGGGGTTGAAGTACAACAGTTGGCGGTGCCATCTCGTCCTTGGTCTGCACCACACTCTGTGCAAGAGTGGTATCTGAAGTCGTCACGGAGAGAAGGCCACCAGAAGCACTGGCCCACAAAAGCTAGTGGCCGGGGTGAGTGAAGAATTTGGATTGGGGCACCAATGCAGTGCCTTTTTTGCGTGGTAACACCTTGTTGACGGGGCACTCGGGCAGGGGTTTCAGAGGAAGGAGCCTCTTACTCAATACGCCAAGAGATCTGTCCCACTACCTTACTGGCAGGGAGTAAGGTGGTGGGACGTGTGGCTGAAGAGATTTAAAATAAGTGTAGTATCCTTAAAAACAGAGTTAGTCCTTTAAAATATTCATTGGTCTACTTAAAAATAAATCAATATATCTATATGACAAATGCACTTTTCTCACTTTATTTCTTATCTCGTATCATGCTAAAATACCTCTCTCCAGTCCTCGGTTCCTTCGCACTACAAACAGGTTTTACCATCTTTGTAGCTGGAATATATTTTTCAATAGCACTGCTATGCAAAGATGAACGTGCAAGCAGCTTGTAATGAATGCGAGGATGATGTCCAAAGGTGCTGTGTTGCATGCGAGTTATGCATTTTTAAAGGTACCCATCAGCCATAACAGCCGCTCTCAAGGGGGAATTTAATTAGCCAGAAATGACAGCAAGACAGAGACTGAAGCCTCACATCATCACGTAGCAACAGATCTTTTATTTCTTCATCTGCAATCAAAAGCTTCTCGGAGCTCTGACAGAAATGTCAAAACCTAGCACAGTAATGATATGCAAATAATGTATGAATACTGCTTACCTATCTCAGAACACATAGCTATTGTTTATCATCATTTACGTGGGATATGTTCGCCGATGGCGGACTGAAAAATTCCCCTCGGCATCAGTTATTAAGCCTTTCTGGCGAAGGCACTCCCTCAGTGGGTCTTAGTATAATTAGACGTTCATGAAATCCCAGATGCAATCAGTGCAAGTGTTTCCTGTTTTTTCTGCATTAATAACACGAGAGCGCACTAACAAGCTAAGCGCTAACAGCCAGCGTGCTCTAGTTTTATAACAGATTAAAGCTGAAATCACTCAGGCTGGATTGCTGCATCGCGAGCGAATGTATTAACATAAGTATGTGGCTGTCTGAAGATTGCCTCAAATCAGTGCATTGATAAAGGTTGAGTATCTGTGCAAAAATCTTCATTCAGTGACCTTAGCCATTAGGAATTTAAGGATTGACCAAGCCATTTCACCTTAGAAACGCCAGTAGGAGTGAAGAAACCCAGCTGGTTGATGGAGCATTAACTTGTTTCTTTAATCAGAAGCTCAAGTGATTTATTCCTCCAGTCTCTGACACACTCTGACTGACGTGTGCGTTAAACTATCAGGCTTTGAAGATATGTGTAGCAGATTCTCTACACAAAAATAGCTGCTAGTATTGCTGTTTGTGGTAAGAATCAATCTTTCACACACAAAGCCATTAAATATAACGTCAATCTATAGCCACTCACACAATAAGAGACTCCCACACACAGGACCGAGCATCTGGTAGGTCAGTGCTAAAGATATAGCAGCTGCTACAACATAATCTCTAGCAGCGTGTGCATGAGCGTGCTAGGACTGCAAACCCTGATGCTCTCCTGTCTACTGTAACTGTAATGATTGCTAATCCATTTAAGCCCTTTATCTTTGCAGTTCTGGTGGGAGTGAATGAAGAAGGACAAGGCAAGCAGTCCACTCAAGCCTTAAGCCTGTTTAAGTCAAAAAAATGTGCTGTGGTCAATTACTCGGGCCTTGCTAAACACACCGAATCATACACCAGAGCTGGTTTCAAAATGAAATAAGTATGCCATGTCATGGACGGTGCAAGGCATGTCTGTTTTGTCTTGGCTTAAGTAAGATATGTGCTGAGTTTGTGTCTTCTATTTATTTACAGGAAATAGATGCATATTCAAATGTCTTAAAAGACGCCTGGAATTCAATTCAGCACTGTGACTTTTGCTTGCTTTTTTCTAATTCAAAATCAATGAAGATTCATGTAAGTGGAGTGTCAAAATCAAGGTGAAGTTGGTATAAAATATAATCTGGTGGTCATACTTTGTAACTCAGCAGGGGATTTGGTTGGATTCAACACATAAACTTCTTCCCAATAACCTTTTTCCATTTCATTTAGCAAATGTTTGCCATTTTACCTTGGTCATTGCTTCTTGTGAATTAAACAGACTTGTGTCTGGGTCTTTGTTTTGATTCATTCTTTCACCTTCTTTAACCGCTTAATCATGCTTATGGTCATGGGTTCAGCTGCTCACAGTGGAAGAAACACAAGGTACACAACGGAAACCAGTTTGGTGGTTCAACGTCAAATATTATTATCCCAACAAATTACATTTTGTTTCATAATAGCCAAGCCTTTTTTTAATCAATAAGCACAGGCTTTAATCTGTCCAATTCAGTTGCTCGAGTTAAGATGCACCATTGCATTTCGAAGAGTAAAGGCACACTGACCCAGATTTTCATTGCAAAGTTTCGTGTGACGACGCACCTTGATCTGAAACCATGGGATCAACCAGAAACAACAACTCGGACCGAACGAGTGTTGTCAATGAAAAGAGTTTCTGAGTCTCATTTCGGATCCATTTTTCCCAAGATGTATGACCAAGCTGGCTTTTTGATGACATATGTAAAAGAGCCACTCTGTTGCACCTCTGTGGTGACTTCGTACAGGAAACAAAACAGAAATAGTGCAGCACAAATCCTCTCTTTTCTCCTTATTTTTGTCAAACAGCTCCATAAAATCAAACCAATTAACCGCCATGATTTTTTTCAGTGTTCTTTGATTTCTTCTCTGTCGTCGTCATCTTCTTTGTCCGTTTCCCCATTTTCTGTTGTACCATAAATGCCATCTTCAGGTAGGGAGTGTCATTGCATTAATATTTCCTCGATGCAGATGAAGAGCACCCTGATAAGAAGCCATCTGAAGATTCGTGCAAATCTCAATTAGAATTGGTGTTTAGAGGCCTTAATAATCTCACATTACCGGTAAGTGTTTTCAGGCGACTCTGCTTGCCATCAAGTTGAGGTGATAATGTGACAGAACCCAAATGGTTCATCTAGAGATCCAAAAAAATGTTTGTTTTTTTTTTATTTAGTAAGGCACAATTACAAGACTACCAATTAGCCCCCATAGTCCAAAAACATCCTTGATGCTTTTCTAAAGTTCTCTTAGTTACTCTAAATTCCCCCTATGGACATGAGAGTGAATATATTCATGGGATGGACTGGTGACCATTGTGTATCCCATCTTCCACCTGAGAGTAGTGATGTGTCGTTCAAGAATGATTCGTTCTTTTTGAACGAATCTTTAATGTGATTCCGTATGAACGAGTCATGTTGGAGAGGGATTCGTTCATAAGCGCATGCACATCATTCTTGTGGTTTTCCGAGCGTAACCCGTTCATCATCAATGACAGAAGACCGAAAAGACCCGAATGACTCGAAAGGTGAACTAATCTTTTCTGTTTCCGGCTCATGCTGCATTGGTTAACATGGGTTCCATGAGCCGGAACCCGAAAAGATTAGGTCTTTTTGCGAGTCTCTCCGAAAGATTAGGTCTTTCAGCGAGTCCCGGTCATTTCGTTCTTTTGTCACGTGACCGCGCCACAAAGTTAGGCAAAGTCAGTATGCAAATATTAGTTCATGATTAGTATTTTATTAGATTACTATTATTTTTATATGTATTACTACTACTGCTATTAACAGTTTTTGATGCTCAACACATAATGTGTTAATAAAGACTTAATTTGTTCATAAAATCATTTTCAGATATTATAAATACTTTATACACACTCTTGGATTGTTTATTTTTTTTAAATACAACCTTAAAAAGATAAATCAAAATATACTTATACAACAGAAGACATTTAAAGTGCAAAACAAGCTGTAAAGTTATACAAATATGGCCGCTCCGTAATGTTAACCAATGCAGCATGAGCCGGAAAGAGAAAAGACCGAAAGGACCCGGACTCGCTAAAAGAACGAATCTTTTCGGATCCCGGCACTATAACGGTCACGTGACAAAAGTGATAAGAAGCCAGTCCGGACTGAGTGCACGGACTGCACACGTTAACGTCAGAGTGAAGTAATTTTGTGTCGAACAAAAGAGATTTAAATCTAAAGAAGACAGATCAGAGTTTGGGTAAACCAGACTAAAAGACCCAGGTAGGCTTTAGTAATATATTTATATTCATTTTAAATTTAGCATTATAGTTTTGTCTTATTTGTAGTGTGATTCGCGTTTGTGTATAAAACGCTAGTAGATGTGGAAGTACACATTTATTGATATTTTAGTAAAATGAACGAAATGACTCGAAAAAAGATCCGTTCATTTTACTGAACGAGACTCAAAGAACCGAATCCGTAAAATGATCCGAACTTCCCATCACTACCTGAGAGATGCCTGTGACCCTAAAAATAAATAATTACGTTAATAAAATGACTAAATCTGGAATAAAATGAAATACTTTTAAAAAATAAAATAAACTAGACTTAACATTAATAACACTCACATAATTTACATTCACAGGAAAAAAAAATCCATATTTTGATTGAAAAACTGAAACTAGAACTAAATCCTAACAAAGGTTACATAAATGGGGCTTAATCAGGAACTTACCAGCATTGCACAGGTGGAAGAGTTTAGCTGCTAATTAGCTAATAAGCTCTCGATGAAACTTTGCACATGGCTAAAACAGGGAAATGTGGCAGGAGTAGCAGGACTCTGTCACCAGCAACAAGAATCCAACAATGAGTAGTGACTGAGTCCAGACACTAATGGTTAATTACGGTATTTGCCCCTAGATGACCATGCTCGTCTTATAGATCACTGTCTGTAGGTCCTGTAGAGGCACAGTCAGTCACAAATATCCCTTCAGTGAACTCATCTGCATCCAATCACCTCAGTGATTCTGACAACCAATCCCTGAGCACATCCAATTGCAAACCAGACACATCCCAACTCCTCCGCAGTTGTCAGATCTACAGTACATACCACCAGACACATCTTAAACAGTCTCTCCCACTTCATTCTCCTGTTAAATTTGTCTCTACTGGATATTTACATACACCTTAACTGACCTCTACTCATCCGACGACAATCTCCAAAAACTCCATCTACTTACCTCTCTCCAGTCCTCTCCTTAGACAACATTGCCGTTCCCGATGTTCTTCAGATGCTGCTTGCATCAATGACTTCTGTGTTTAGTGACTAAACAATGCTGAGGGCTGTTGGATCTTAAGAATTGTGATATATCTGTAAGCCTTAAATATTTTGAATAAAACATGTACAGAATAAAAACATGCTTCCCCCATCCTTAGAAATGTTGACGATCACTGGATTTATACTTGAGAGTTTATTATGGGATATGCATCCCATTATCTTTCCTCTTTTTCAAAACTTAAACCAAATACCACCCAAACATTTTAGTTCTCTCTAAATTAAGCTAAAAGTATCAAACTTTAAATTTTGTTTTTGGTGCTAGTACACTTTCCCTCAGCCATTAACCAATGTTAAACTCTATGCGTCTGCCACAGTCATATTTTAAATTGGCCGCGGTCACTACATCTGTTACTACTTCTACATATTAAATCTTTCACAATCCTGTTATATATTGTTTTCACACTTTTATTGCTTTCTCTAAGGTCACTGTAAGCCTTAAGGGTTCCACTGAAAAAGATCAATACTAGGCCACCAGCATTGAATCCATCAGCAAATAACTATGCAAATAAAAACCAATCGTCCACCAACAGGAAATCGCTAGCTCGCCAATTAAAACAGGGTGCTGCACTCAACTGCAATAATACACTGACAAGATCCTACTGGAGACATGCTACATTATAAAGCACTCAGCTGCATGCTGTAAAGAGAAACATTGTGCTTATTAGAGGTGATGAATTCCTTAGGAATTTAGTAAATAGCTCTAACTGTTTTGCTTTTATGTTTGGCTTTTGAATCTTTGTGCAATTTATCATAACTGTACCCTATATGATTAGTACCAAAAATAGTTTATGGCTAATGCTTGTAGCACAATTCATTTTAATGTAAGCTACAAGCAGCAGTCAAGGGGCTTGAGCACCATGACACCATCACTTCTTGGACAATATGTCGCCTTATGCATTATGACCAATCCTAAATTAGAAGATATATTCAATCGAAAGCTGAATTTCAGAAAAATCACATAAATAAAAAAATGACAACCAATAAAAAAAAAAAAAAAAAGTCAATCAGTTATAGTTGGCAGACATAGATTCTTCACCACCAAGCACGGTGATCCGGGTGCTTGCCAGGGTCAACTCATCGGCCTGCGCACTTAAATGTGATGGAGCCGAGGAGAGAGGAGTCACACCTTTCACCAGACCCATAGCTCAAAGCCTGAGGATCGCAGAGGAGACCAGCCACAGGAGATCACATCCTCCTGGCCGGGAAACCACGCGTCACTGGATTAAGCTGGGTGAAGGCACCCCGGAGCACTCCCCTGCGCACTACCAGGGAGCCCGCGCTCATCTAATCTGTGCCTTGTTTTTAAAATAAAAGCCCTTTGCGGCCTTGAACAAGTGTGTCCATGTCTCTCTCACCATTCGCTACACAATTTGACATCCTAAGGCCTTTAGAGGAGTTTGTTCAAGTACAAGCCGTGGAATTATACTACATTTTCAGAGACAATGTAAAAAAAAAAAAAAAATAGTGTTATAAAGTTTGGAAAGTTGCTACAACTGACTTTTTGGTAGGTGAAACATTTCCTTAAGACAAAGTCTGAAATAGTGTAGAAAACTGCAGAAAATTTTATATTCTATTTTTCCACTAGTTGGTGCTATAAATGACAATGTAGGTTACTATTTGGATTTGTTCAGACATGTCTTGTGATGACAGGTGGAGTTTGGGGATGAGCAGATGAAAGCAGGAGTTTGTTAAGAGTGTGACAAGCAAAGGAGATTTTTGTGAAATAACCGACTTCCTGTCGGTTTTGGAAATGTGATCCAGTTATATTTAAGTCGGGGTACAATACACATGTGGTGAATTTCATTTGCCTATGACAAACTCTGGAATCTGAAATGAGCCAGTTTTTCACACCCCTTTTTCTAACCCCAATCAGACATAAACATTCACAGATTCTTTTGTGACTTTTTGAACATGTTTAGACTGTAAAAGTGGACAGAAAGCGGCAAAACAATAAAACTCTGAGGAATTACATTATGATTCTATGCACCTTTGGTACTTGTTATTAAATGCTTAAACTCATTTAAAAATATGCTGTCTTTTGATACAGGAAAGGTCCCCAAAAATAATTATTATTACTATTACTGGGTAGCACTGTGGCCTTCCAGTTAGAAAGTTGCTGGTTTGAGGCTCGCCGGTGACCTTTCTGGAAGAAGTTTGCATGTTCTCCCCAGGCTTGCATGGGTTTTCTCTGGGTACTCCGGTTTCCCCCACAATCCCAAAAACTGAATAATCAAAATTTCCCCTAAGGTGTGAATGTGTGAGTGAATGCTGCCCTGCGATGGATCACACCCAATGTGTGATATAGGTACCAGCAAACCCCTGTGACCCCAAAAGGGTATAAGTGGGTTGGAAAATAAATTAATGAATTACTATCATTACTCCTAATAATAAATAAATGTCAAAACTATTATTGGTTATTATGAAAACTTTCAAATGCCCCCCCCCCCATTTGGGTCAGTTTCAGCTCAGCCATAGTATGGTTAATTAAATAGAAATACACAAAATTGTCTTTTTTTTTCTAAGGATTAAATTGGTTGCTATAGAAACTACATTGAAAGTGCCCACTATAAGAGCCTTCTGTCATACTGCCTGCCAAGTGTGTATTTCCATGTCAGAAGTTTCCAGTCACTCACTGAGGCACTAAAAGCCTCTCTCCAGTGCAGGAGCTGGGAGACAATGCTGCTGATGTATTTGTTGGAGTAAGGATTTAAATATCCTCACCATATGTATCAAGTTCACAGAAACACTGACTTACAAGGTGAAATTTAAGGATCTGGTTAGCATCTGGTGTTAAAAAGGAATGTTTTAATAGCCGTGCGTAGAATTGTTCTAATTGGAATATAAGATTTTGGCAGTTTGCTTAACATCCCCAGCAGTCTCTGAGTGTGTGTTTGTTTTTTTATAGAGATGTGCAGTATGAGTAGGCCTGTGTGTGAGTGTGTTCCAGCTGCAGAGGCGAGATGTGCTTGTAATTGCTGTAAGTGTTGGGCAGCTTGTGTGGAGGAGGCATCCGCAGTCTCTCTCACTCACACGCACACACACACACACTTTTTTCTTTCCTCACTTTGCACTCTTTAACACTGCATCTCTCCAGCACACGCACACACACAAAGCTCTGAGACACACACTCCGACAGCGTCGCTTCAACTCAGAATGCATATGAATTTTGCTCTTCCCCATCACATTTAACCTCCAGAGATGTTAGCGGCTCTGCTAATGGAGCCCTGAGACACCTGCAGACTGACTTGGCATTGTAAAAAACTGTTGTGTGCTGTGCTATATTTCAAAAGCTCAGTTTGTCAGACATTTAAAGCAGAGAAACTGGGCGCTCTGGAGCTTCATCAGGGCAGGAGCCGAAAGCCTTGCTGCTCCCTCCATTAATCATCATTAACACTGAGCTGCCACGCTAACACTTTTAGCATCTGGCCCAGAGATGAAGAAGACACAACGGGGTTAGTTACCACAAAGGTGGAAGATTCACTACAAATGAACTCTTTAACTCTGGCCAGCAATACTTTTAAGAAGCATTTCCTTTACAATTAAGCAAGATTAAAAAAAAACACTATAAATTATAGTCTAAAACTAAGTTGTACTCTAAATAATGCTCTGTTCATGTAGTTTCATGCATAAAGTTTGGGTTTGAAAATCCATAAAAAATACATGAAACTGGAAATGTTTTTGCATTTTTATGCTGGTTTTACAACACAATGTAACACTAAGAGAGTCCAGTTTTACTTTGCTAAGTTGTGCAGATTTCCAGATCTGGAGAGTGGCTAAAAAGTAAAAAAAAAAAAACTCAGTGCCCTTTCAGACTGGTGTCTGTATTACGTTCCCGAAAACACTGGGTCCTAAAAACTTGAGAACCAGGATAGACTTGAGAACAGTTCAGGAAGTCTGGCAAGTGATGGGTGGGACACAAACACTACGACTCGTTTGTTTTTTATACACAAATCAACATGGCGGAGAAAGGATGTTTGTCAAGGAGTGAGGAAGTCCAATGCCTCCTCAAAATTTGCATATCAATATTTCAAGCTGCTATTTCTTCAATGCATTGTTATCAGTGTTGGGCTGTAATGCATTACTTAGTTATTAGATTACTTTTTTAGAAACACAGTACTTAAATTTTTAAAAATGTAATCAGATTATCGAAACAGTCCGAGTAACTATGCATTGCCGCCCTATTACAGAGAGAAAGCATATTCATAATTCAACGTTATAAAATAGCTTTGTCAGTGTCAGTCTGGAGTAGAAGCATGGTTTTTAGCCGTACATGGGGGAATGCGTGACATGACGTCATTTCGTGATCTAGATACTAGGGATACCACAATACTTGAATGGAAACCATCCTCGGTTCAATAGGTGCTTGAAAACCATGCTTTTCAGTTACTTAATAGAATAATTCCTGTATTATTATTTCAACATGCCTGATGAACTTCTTGTTTACGGATGTGAACGCATTCTAGAGCAAATGTCCAATAAATTAACTGCTCCTTGTGTAAATATCCAATCAGCGAGCGTTAAGTTTAGAGAGAGTGATACTGTACTTGCTAAGTTTTCTTTATATTGTTTTTTAAGCATCCAATCATGAAGAGATGTATTAATGTTTGATTTAGCAAAATAAAGTAAATTCTATAAAACTAAAAAAAAAATTATTCATCTCTTCATGGGATCTATAGAAATGATGATCAACAAATGACATCAGAACCGAACCAAAAGCAGATCAACTGTGGCATTATAAAAAAAACACAGCCAAAGAAAGCTCCTAGTGCCCTCATGCACAAAATGTAATTCTTTTTATGACGCCATTTCTAGAAACACATGAATGAACTTAATAATTGTTATTTTTTTATTGACAGATAAAGTTATCTAAAGTGTAAATTTAAGAAATAACAAAAAGGAATAACCAGCCATCAATAATTACATTTCTGAAGTTAGTTGCCCAATACTGATTGCTATTCTCAGTTAATAGTGTATTGTCACACACATTTGAAATGATAGGTTTCATCTTTACTTTTTTCACCATCCATTAAAAATAAGTGAACCCCTTACATCTTTGATATATACAGTATATTTATCATTCAATGGAAGACAAATACTAACTTCATGATATTCTATTACTTTTCACCCTATGCAACTATTCTGATCACCAAAAATATTTTTTGTTTGTTTACAAGTCAAAAGCGATGTTGGAAGAAGAGCAAAAGGTTGCAGTAATGATCCATTCTCATTAGCTTAGAGCTGCATTAAAACCCCCAGAAGAAGCGTTGTAGAAAGCGTCTTCTGGAACCTTTTTGTCGTCCTTTCACAGCCATTTGGTACCAACTATCACAGCCATAATTATGTTTTCAGTGACATTACCAAAAAGTCAACAGGAAAGTCTACTGAAAGGCTGTAAAGGCAAACGTTTAGAAATAACTATATAAGTTCCAAATACTACTGCATGATAAGAGCAAGTAAATGTTTTGTTCTATGGCTGTGGTTTACTTGAATATAGCAGAAGGACAGGATGCAGCCTTTCACTTGGGGGTTGTGTGTTATCTGGTATGGAGGGCCTTCAGGGATCCTCATCTGCAATGAAGCTCTCATGTGAAAATAGACCTAACTTCAGTTCAGGCCAAACAAGGCCATGTTTCATACCCGCCAACCCAGTTTCCTCTGCACTTGGCTTATATTTGTCTGTACAACACAAAAAGAACCCACAAAGCCCCATGGACATCCCCCTGAAAATAGGAGCACATGCAGGTGCTAGAGGAACAACAAAAACAAAACAACTCCACCGTGAGGAACATCAATGATTTTAAAAGCTGAGCTTGAATGAATAAAATAAAGAGACACAAAAGCTTTGTTTACAATTTTACTTCATTGATTGATAAAATGGAAACGTCTAATCTCAAGCCAAACTATATTACACTATTTACATGTACATTTAAAGGTTCTGGTGAGGTTTTGCCACTTTGAGATGGAACCACAGGACACTGTTCATTTCCTGAACACAGAAATCTGGAGGACATGTCGGACTGCAAGAGTTTGTGAAGGTATGATGGAGCTTAAACTGTGACTGTTCTGTAGGCAAGCATCAGTATTTTGAACTTGATATGAGCGGTAATGGGAAGCCAGTGGAGAGAGGTGACGAGAGTAGTTTAGTGGGCAGATCAGTCGGGCCCAGGGAAGGGATGTAGGTTGAGAAGAGCAGAAAACCAAGAACTGGATCCTGTGGAACTCTTGCGTGAAGCTACTGCGACTTGGACGCCATGTCCCTTTACTGTTCCTACTCTGGCAGTGAGGGAAGACACTATAATATCTATAAAGTAATTCTAAACATATTAGATTAAAAAATAAATTAATTTGAGAAATATCAGTAACTGAATATTTTAAATGATCTGATATAAATATATTAAATTTTAGCCAGTGTTGTTTTCGATGACGACGACAAAAACGAAAATATTTCATTGACAAACCTTTTTCTCATGAGGATAATGAGACGCTAATGAGCTAAATATGTGTCTGTTATCGAAAACGAGAATGGACAAAAATGTTAATGAGTAGACGGTTACATATTCAAGACATTTCTGATTCTTGGCTGTGTCATTCAAAATAATGTATCCACTGGAGCTTGTTTTCTTTGTCTGGTCGTGCATGCCACCGGACGTGCTGCGTACACATTGAACAGAGCACAAGGCCACCTGCGCTTCCAACTCCACAGTTGACAAACATGAGAAAGTTCGTTCTTTGTGGGGATAATGGCGGCACCATCTAATAAAGTGCTTTGTAATGGGAAACGACAAAATGATGTCCGCTGCTAACACACCCGAGGAACTGTGATAATAACACACACACACAAGCTAATAGACCATAGACGACAACAGACTCTAGCTAATAAAGTTAGCAGCTGAATTTGGCCTAGAGTCATGAGCAAAACTTAAAACTTGCCTAAATTCACAAACAACCAGATGCCGCTCGAGATTGGTGCTGTTTTATCCTCCTAATTTGTGGCCACGGTGTGTTTCAAAACTTCAATTGTCATGTTTTCATCATGCTTTTAGATATGTAAGTACATGTTCTTCATCCATTGCTCTAATTTTTGCAAATGGCTTTATTGCGCTTTAGGGGATTGAAAAAATAAAGCCACACTTGGCTTTTTTTAAAGTTAGGAAGATCAAATCTATTGTGTTAACACTTTATTTTGCACAATCCTTAGTAGATCATACATATGCATCATTGTATTTTTTTAAGAAAAGCCTATCGACAATGTCACAATGTGAAATGGAGAATTAATTCATGTTTTTAGTCTTTCAATTTTAATATTTAAAGAATTAAATGAACTTATTATATTTTATAGACTATTTTAATGAACTAAATATTAATCTACATTGACTAAAACGGAATAAAAATTATTTAGATTTTTGTCAACTAAAATGTGACTAAAACTATTACATTTTTAAATTACTAAAATGTGACTAAAATTAGAATAATTCTTTCATTTTCCAACTCATTAATTCCCTTTCTGGGGTCACAGGGGTCGTGCATTGTGCGAAAGGCGGGGTACACTCTGGACAGGTTGTCAGTCCATCACAGAATATTAAAATAATTTTCACCAAAAAGACTAAGACTAAAACTTAGATGGTTAATTATTAAATATTTTATGGAACATTTGTTTCTAGTGCATGAAAATCAGTGTTTGAGGTTGTGTATGATTTACAATGATTTAAAAAAATAAATAAATAAAACTTCTTAAAAAATCGTATTTTCTATAATTTGAACTAAATTAGAAAGAACTAGCATGCTCTAATGGTCTCTAATGGCTCTAAATTTGTGTGATCCTATATTCCTTTTTGAGAGATTAAATTGCTCAAAATTCTAAATTTTATTGAGTTGTTCAGGAGTTTGAAATCAGAAAAAAAGTTGAGAAAAAATTGTATAGTAAAAATCTGAGATGTTGAGCAAGGACAAGTTCAAAACTTTTTGAAAATTATAAAAAAAAAAAACAGGCAACCCTCTCTTAAACGCTATATACTGTTGCAATGAGTTTTTGTGCTATTGTGCTTTATTTTGTGCCAAAATCTTGCAAAAACATATCACAGGTATTGTACTTCCAAGAGATTAGATTAGATGATACTGATGGTACTGATTTGGGGTCTGTAAAATTAAACTGTTAAACAATTGTGCATTTTCTCAGAGTCTTGTAATGTTCGTTTGAAACACAAAATTTCAAAATCAATAACCTTTTTGAAACCTACACATTATATTTGACATCAAAATCTAACAATAGGTGAGTAGGGTCATTCGTAACAGATGCTGTGATTGGTGCACGCAGCGGTGTGTGTAGAGACAGATTGACCATTATTCATTTATTTAGCCAATAGCTTTCTCTGCCCACTTCTTCTTTTACAGGGTTCTCCAGTGCACGTCGGGCAAACAGCAGAATACACCCAGGACAGGAGCCTGACTATCACAGGGCAAAACACACATTCACTCCTAAGAGGATTTTAGAGAATTTAGATAATCTACCCACTGCACCATTATGCCGCCTAAAACACTAAATTTAAACACACGTTTCCTCCTGTAAACACTGCACTTTTAATAGTTTAAGGCATTTCATAAAAATTTTAAAATCAATGTTATAATGTGTTCAATGTTTGATCATTGAATACATCAGTTGCACATCATCCAGTTATAAATTTTACCTTTTTTTTATTTTCAAGGCTTTTAAGGTTGTGGTGCATCTACAGAGGGCTCGTTCGAAACTCTTTAAAAAAAATGTATTGCATAAATTATAAATGGCTCAGTGCTGGTCTGAAGGGCTTCACCAAAAGCATACTAAAGGCTAAAGCTGTTAAAGTTTGATGTGATTCTGGAACCTATGGCCAGCATTCTTTTGCATCACATGTTTCTTACACATGGGTAATCCTTTACAGGAGAATAATACAGTGAAAGTAGAATATATAGAAATTGAAAGCTAAGTTAAAATCTGCGATGACAAGCAGCGTTATGAAACCTTGCCATGACCAAACCAAGATCACTGACTGAAAACAGGCACTAAATAGAGATCTGCTGAAAAACTTTATAGATTCTTGAGCATTTTCAAAAGATCATCATTAAACGCTGGATTAATCTCTCACAGAAGGTGCCCTGGGAGACCAACAAAGAGAATAAAAACACATCACTGGTTTCTGAGAAATAGACTCCTTCAGCATGTCAAATAATCAAGGCCCAATAAAAAGAATGGCTGTGGTTATTTTACAGCTCAACGGGTCACCGATACTCAATCGATTACAGAAATGATTACATTTCTCACCTCACTAGAGGTCACAGAATGGTCATCCAAGGCCAAAATCAACCCGGCCAAACCAGCAACCAATTATTGCATACCAATACCTTTCAAAAAGAAACATCTAGCTATCTTAATGTCTTAATACATTAAAGATGAATCATTCAGTCTCATCCCAGGCTTGCTTGTGTAGCATTTCACACGCTTTAGTTAATTCCTCATCGTTTAAACATAATGTGTACAAAAAGTTGTCTGAAAATGAACGCTCTGCAATTAAATATCCTATTTAACAACGATAATGCATTTTTAATCTATATTTTATGAGACTTGCATTGTGGTGGATGGTGCCACGGTGCAGAGGTGTAAACCCTTTGCAGAACTAAAGCTTCTGATGGAGTTTCCAGAGCTGCCACTCATATGTTCCACCTACTTTAATCGCATACTCTTGGTTAACTTGTGTGTAGAATAAAGTTGAGAATGAGGGAAGGATTCAAGAGCTTTCAGCCTTTCTGAGTATACTGAAAGCTCATGAAAGACTCGGTTTAAAGCAGACGAACAGCTTTCTGTGACAGATGTACTGCACCGTGCATTAGATGACTAATCTGGGCCTTTGGAAGTAAAAGGTGTCACTTATGTTTCTGCCAGTGAGCTGACGGAGGAGACTCTTATTATAGTGCTTAATATTGGTCTGACTAAACGTAAAAGATCTCAACAAACCTGGAAATGATCATGGAATAATTATGTGGTGCATTTGGTTTCATAAACTATAGGAGTCTCAAAGGAGAAAATAAAATGTATAGTGTTCCCCTCGCCACAAAACCATTTTAATCAAGCCCAAATCTGGCTAGATAAGCAGTTTTTGCATGCCTTAAACCCGCCTCGCACCATTGTATCTATTTTTACAACCCCGTCATAAAGTGACAGTCCACAAATAAAGTGACAGTTTCTTTACCCTCCACAACCCAACCCGTGGGTTACCCTCGGGGTCCGCGGGTTAAGAGATGACCTTCCCTATACCGCTACTGGAGTGTCCTCCTTCGCTGCTGTATGGGGGTATCAGCCTCCCTTGTTCCCTAGTAAGGAGAGCGAATCCTCTGTTCAATGACATATTGTGTGAGCACGTCGCTCCTGGAGACTGGTTCGAGCAGCTCTGTTAAAGGCTCTGGAGCAAATGTGTAACTCTAGCAACCAACGTCGTCTAGCAACCTTCCATTGCAGCACCCCTCTTGCAAGTTGGCTCCTAAATTTATTGGACCTTTTCCCATAATTAAGGTGGTCAACCCTTTGCTATGCGACTACGGCTTCAAGCACATTTACCTAGCATTCATCCTGTGTTCCACGTTTCCTGTCCGAATCCGTTTATCTCCTCCTCTAGTAGATCAACCCCTGTCACTAAACCGCAGCTCTGAGTGAATGGGCAACCGCCATACAGAGTGACACATCTTCTTGACGTACGTCGCAGGGGTCTGGGCCATCAAAATAGTTGCAAAAAAAAAAATAGCATAGTTTCCCATCAAAAACCCCAGCAACCACAGTAACTACATCAACAATACCTAGAAACTGCATAAGAACAATTCTTTGCAACCCAACAACCACAAATATTACAGGATGTGTACAAAAATACAGCAATATTTCCATTGTAGGTGCACCGTTATGTATATTTATATTTAATAGCAAACTAAAATCTAAACACTAAATAGACACTTCACTCATTCATGAATTCCTACCCACTTATTCTCTTTCGGGGTCATCTCCAGTGCACATTGGGCGAGAGGCAGGGGTACACCCTGGACTGTTTGACAGTCCATCGCAGGGCTACATTCACTCACACATTCACACCTAAAGGGGATTTTAGATTATTTTTAAATGAGAAATTCAGCAAAGGTCATTCCTGGAAAAACGTAGATAAAACTCAGCAACTATTGATGACAAATTATAATAAGTAACACATTTAATGAAAAACTTTGAACAGTTTTAGGCTTATTTAGACTTATTTAGGTTCTGTTTCAGCAGTCAACCGGATAAATGAAGCATCTCATCTCTCTACCTTCCCTCAACTCTTCTAATCTCAGCAAAGCTCTACTTCTTTATTAAAGGATTAAAGGGATGACAGTCTATGCATACATCTTCATTTAGCCTTGCCTCTGATCAAAGGTCCGCTGCTGTAATACAGTATGTACCGTAATGCACCTCTAGATGAGGGTTTGGAATCTTAATTTTCTAATCTTAGTTTACTTTCATTAAGACCAACTACACAGTAAAATCCTAAGAGTTAAATTAACTCTACTCGGAGTATATTTGGTCCCACTCTATATAGAGTTAAACCGACTCTGAGAAAGAGTAATTTAATAATCTATTTTCTTCATGTTTTTCCAAATCTGCATGGAAAATGCAAACTAAATATTAACTATTCAGAGAGGGACCAAGTCCACTCCAGAAAGAGTAAAAACAGACAAAAATAGACTGTTTAGTTCAAATAGACTTATTTAAATAACTCTCCTTCAGAGTTGCTTTAACTCTATATAGAGTGGGACCAAATACACTCTGAGTAGAGTTAATTTAACTCTTAGGATTTTACTGTGTAGACTTTTGCAACAATAACAACATTATTGTAGTAACAGATTCAATCCAATCATGGATTAGTTAATGTGACACTAAAACCCTACCATTTTAAGATATCAAGATGCATAAACACCCAGTTGCACAATCAAATAGCAGCTTCCTGTATTGAGGATTCAGGTACTGGAGATAAGTTATCCGGGTGAGTATGTCTTGTAGTAATTGCTGCAAGATTGCTAGAGTATCCTTTAAGTGCTTTCTATCCAAAGGTAGGATTAAGTGCTGAGAGTGCCTTAGATTCCAGGTGAGTGAGACAGGAATCTGGCTAGGGTGCTAGCTCAAACCGGTAAAACACAGCGCAAGATGATTATGGAGATCAAACACAGGCAGTCTTGGAAAGACAAAGCAGAGTACAGGTAAGTAGGTTTGCAGGGTACACTTACCTAGGATAAAACTGGTAAGGGAGTCTAGGAAGTCAATCGGGGAAGACATTGACGACGGATGAGGAATACTGGGAGATGGAGTCTTTTTGTTGAAGAAAGTAGTGATCTGGATTGGCAGATGAGTCACAGGAGTGAAAGAGATTGAGTGTTACCTTCTCAAAGTGAGAGAACAAGATATGGGCAGCACTGTGGCCTAGTGGTAAGATGCATTTAGAGATGGGTGAAAATGCATCAAAAAGAGTTTAATTATTACACACTTCCCGGCCAAAAAAACGTTGTGGTCTTAACTGAGCAAATAGTTACTGCAAGCGTCATTGTCTATGCAACACGTTCTTTAACCCCAACTGGCATAATGATTTCTCAGAATTTCTTTAAAAACCTTGTCGAATGAGGAGCAGGGCCAAACATGATCACCAGGTGCTGCCTTTGACGCAGGAAAATATAATGGGCAGCAACAAATAATTTCTTTATTTCATTTTTTAAATGTATTTAAATGTATAAAGTGAGTGATTAGCATCTTTCCTGTCCAATCAAATTGACTATAAAGAAAAGATCCCCCAAAAAATGAGATCTAGCGGATGTAACCATTCTAATACCGTTCGAAATGAATAGAAATAATTTATTTTCTTTTATCATTTAAATAGGGAAATTAGGAAAATTGATAAATGTTTAATTATTCTCCCTCTTCTGTTTTGTGCTCTCTATATCACTAATTCTCTCTCTTGTTCTCTATATTTCTTTTCTTCCCCTCTCTTTCTGTCTCTTTCTTTACTTTCGCTCTCTCTTTCATTCTCCTCTATTTCTATCTTTTGTTCTATTTCTCTCTCTCAGATTCCCTCTCTCTTTTCAATCTATCTATATCTCTTCTATTTCTTCTTTCTTTTTTCTCTCCTCTCTTTTTCCTCCAGCTCACTCTCTCTGTCTTCATGCTATCTATCTGTCTCTTTGCTTTCATGCTCTCCTTTTCTCTCACTCCTTTATTTCTGTCTTGCTAGAAATACCTTTACTGCGATTTGAGCTACATTTTATTTTGTTGGATATAAAGCAATATCCAAAGTTTAAAGTCTTCATTTCTTCATTTATTTATTCATTGTTTAATTCTGGTGCCACTAAAAATATTTTATAGATCATTATTAGATCATTTTTACTCACTATTTTTTGCCCTATTTTTTACCCTTTGATGAAATAAACAACACACACAGTGTAATAGATACATAAAAAGTACAGTGAAATGAGAATCAAATTAAAAGACCACAAGAAACACATGAGCCATTAAAACATTCATTTTATGGACTTCGAGAATTGAAGAACCCCTTTCACAAGAGCACCTACAACAACACACAGGAGTGTGAGATGTTTAGGTACTTGAATCCGTTTACACACGGATCCGAGAAAACGCTGTTGGATGCTAGAATGTTACAGTTGAGTAACACTGTTTAGAGAGTTGGATGAGTAGAAGTCCATTTGCATAACCTGAGACGTAGGTCGTCCAGCAGAACACGTTAGTTGGCGCTTTGAACATGGATGGCCTTTCCTTGCTCAACAGGTCAGGACACTCCTGATCTGCACAAGCTATACTCGAATAAACACTGTTGCAAAAATACGTGATTTCAAGGTACTTATAAATGCCAAAACAGCAATCAGTAGTGTCACCCGCAGCCACCTCACAACTTTCCTTATCATTGCAGCTTTTAGACAGAGAAGCCAACTTATTCTGTGTATAGCAGGCAGTGTTCTGTAGCTGACTGGACGGACGTCCCTGAGAGCAAGTGGTTTTATCTCTGCGGCCATAGTACACTGTATTTAGCTGAATCTTGCCAGTTTCACATCTCAAGGAACTGTAACCTCCTTCTCAAACAGTGCTAGTTTTATCTCCTGCTTTGCAAATGTAATTGACGGTGTATTACTTGTAGATGCCAAACAAGGATCAGATGGAGCACGTCCAACATAGTCTAACTCACAAACATGAAGTCCATTGCATCTTCTGTAGATCTCAGGAACGTCAATAGAACAGTCAGTTCTAGATATCTGAGACAGGGGTTTTCTGGTGCTGCAAATCTCTTTACTTCTGCGACCAAAAGTTGCAGACTAAACACTTATCACACCAGTGTTACAATTTAGATGCTGAGTACACCCATCACATGTCACTTCAAACTTCACAGCAGAAGAGCACACGGATACAAAGAACCAGATAGGAATAAACTGGTACGCTAGTGATATCTCCATGAGTTTGGTTTTGTAACAGTCAGCTGACTATTCTTGACTAGTTTTACAAGAGCTACTTTTTCTCGTAGTATGAGTATCCTTTTTGGAACAGATTCTTTTACTCTTTTACTTTACTTTTTTGCCAAGGCATGGTACGTTTACTTAAGTATGATATTTCAGTACTCTTTACACCATTAGTTATGATGAAGAGAAGTCAGAACTCAAACTCGGGAGGTGAGGATAAGTGCTGAGTTTTACAACACAGTGGTCACGTGAGGGAGAGCTAGAAAGCCAAAGGACACACAGCCGCTGGAAAAAGTGAGGGAGAGCTACGAAGTAGGGTCAGCATGCACTAATGCATAAACAAACTCCCGGTTTGACTCTCCAAATCAAAAACGATTGGAGCAGGATTCCTCTCAGTGGCAAATATTTAGTTACATTAATATTTTGCTCCTTCGACAATTTTGTAAGTGTGACGACATTTTACTACATGTGGAAACTGCATAATACAAGTAACTTGGCACTGAGAGTAGGAGGAGCTTTTTTCTAAACCATGACGTGGTTGACACGTCGGTGGTAGGAGGGGTGTGGTATCATGTGATGTCACACTTTTGAGCTAAAGATTCGGTTGGAAGAAAGAACTCCTTTCTGCGTCTCAGAGTCGACTCTTTAGAATGAAAGATTATGACTTGATAAACAGAGCACTTTCTCAAACTCAAAACATATGTTCCTCCATCTTAGAGCAATGTTACACACTCCATTAAAAAAATGATATCAGCACTTTATAATATTTAGTTACATTTTGTGATGCACAGAGTAGCAATACACAGTATTTAAATACAAAAATATTTTTTCTTTCTATTTGAAAAACACTTTAAATGAAAAGAATTCCCAAAATGAAGTTTATGTTGCTGATCTCACACTCCAAGATCGATGGACGGATCTGTGCAGCATCTGCAGTGATCCGGTCGTTGTATCGCTCTGTCGTGGTGAAGAGGGAGCAAGACCGGAAGGACAAGATCGCGGATCAGGCGGCTGAACTGAAATGAGTTTCCTCCGCAAGGTGGCCGGGCACTCCCTTAGAGATAGAGTCAGAAGCGCCGTCACTCCATCGAGAGGAGTCAGCTGAGGTGGCATCTGTTTCGGATGCCTCCCGGACGCCTCCCGGGGGAGGTGTTCCAGCCATGTCCCACTGGAGCAGGCCCCGGGGTAAACCCAGGACACGCTGGAAGGACTATGTCTCCCAGCTGGCCTGGGAACGCCTTGGGGTTCCTCCCAAGGAGTTAGAAGAAGTGACTGTGGAGAGGGAAGTCAAGGCATCCCAGCTTAGACTGCTGCCCCGTGACCCGGCCCCGTATAAGAGAGAGAAAATGGATGGATGGAAGTTTATGTTTCCTTGTAAACGTTGGATGTGTACTCTTGCCTAGAGAGAAACAATGACACTCAAACTGGTTATGCAAGACGGGTGAATTAATTAATTTTCAATATCACCCACTCTTAAAATATATTAGCTCGCAACATGCCCCTGTGGGCCTTGGAGAGTGTATTTGAAAACCCTGCATGCTCTGGAGAACTGATAGACAGCATGAAATGCTTTGCAGAGCCTAATTTCCGGAGCAAGAATCCTCTTCAAAGCCTGTGACACTAATTCAGCTCTGTCCACATCAGAAAGAAGAGATAAACCCACTCTCTGTCAGATCGGCGTCACACTTGCCGAGGCGATAAACGTCTTTGTTGCCCAAAGACTATTTACATGGGTTTGTACTTTTACGCTTAGTGAGTGATGTTAAATTGTTTATCTGCTGATGAGTACATCAAAATGTGGATTTCTCAGTTTTGCTGCCAAACTTGAGCAGGCTTTCATGGTGTCCTCAATATGTCAAGGCAGGAACCTGACTGCTGCTGCCACAGGAGAATCAGTGTCTCTTAAATGAGAGAAATAAATCCTGCTTCAGTGTTTGCATGGTGTCACAGAGTGCGAGCGTTTGATGTTCCGGAAGCATCTCTAACTTTGAGCTATTTTTAACCAGTCAAGTTATTAAATGAGTGACAGTTCACTTCAACTGTTAACAACAAAAGCCTTTTTATAATTGGAATAAGGTTTTGGTGAAAAATATACACAACTTTCTGTGATTAATCTTTAAAAAACACTGAATTACTGGAAGGATCTGTCATGTTTGACAGATGATCAACCCATATATGAAACAGACGATTATCAATTTATTTACTTTTATGTATTTGTATTTTTAGACACAAATTTTTAAAGGCAGCGCAGAGCATTTATTGAAATATACCAAATAAATAATTTAAATGAAGAGAAATTTGTTCTCTGTGGTCAAAGGAGAGTCTCCGGGGTTCCCTCACCCCGATTGGTTCAGTTCTGTCAGGATTTCCTGGGGCCAGAGGCATGGGATACGGGCGTGCTGGATCCGTCCGCGATCCATGGGGCTCCAAACCCATTTGGCTCGTCTCCATCGCATCGATTCTATCAGTACATGGGCGGCCCAGTGTTTAATTGGGTCCAGCAACGGCACTGGAGGTCTGGTAGGTGGGGTGGCTGTCTCCTGGAGCTCTTCTGTCTCTTGCAGCTTTGGGCGACACTGATTAGCTCTGCACCAATCACTATTTTAGGTACTGTTCTGTGTTTGACATTCTGTCATGTTTAATTCCATTCCACTGCTGACGCTTAAATGGGGATAAGGTGTCTGACCCTTGCCAATCAATTTCATTGAGATATCGCTGCCAACCTGATTGAACCTCTCGTTTCAGTCCGAAGTCTTAATCTGTCTGGAGTGCGAGGATCTGTATGTTCCCCCCGCTTGAGTGAGTGTTCTTTCCTTCTGCACTATTAGTGGTTGTCAGAACTTGGGGGATGTCCACGGCCCTCTAGCTCATGGCTGCTAGCTCCGGTGCTCCGCTACCTCAGAGCAAGACCGGCCATTTGAATTATTGAACCTTGTGGCTACTCTGTCCTTCCAGTCAATAGAGAACAATGAAGAACATTGTCTTTGAACTTGGATTTGGGTGCTCGTACTTCTCTAGCACCAAACAATTCCTCAAAACTTTATCCTGCACTTTACTGTGTTAGAGAGATTAAATTGGGGGAGGGGGTACTCAAACTCTCGGCTATCGGCGATTCTCAAAGGCGGTCAGTCCTCAAAACTCCACTAAGCTGACTGGCTCGAATGAAATGTTGTCTGGACTTAAGTCTGTCAGGACTCATTCAGTGGTCTGTGACCGCAAACTGGATATCATCGGGGAGAGACTGACAGCTACGCAATGGATGTTGGATAAAATGGAGACCGGTGATGGACAGTAGAAATCTGTAGAAATCTACAGTTTTTGACCCAAAATTAACTTCTCTTCCATCTGACTTTCCCTCATCTCCTCTGGCCTTGAAGGTCATCTAGGAGTCAAAATACTCCCCAGAGAGAGCGAGATAATGAGACGCTCTGCATTTTTCCCTCTTCAAGAACGCACACCTCCGCAAGCTTCTCCCAACCATTGTAATCCAAATGGGCCTAGTACAGCGCCTATCATAGCAGCAGGAAAATGTCGGCTGTTGACTGCAGTGGTCCCACTACTCTCCCTGACCCTACCCCCTCCTGAAATGTTTTTTCCTGTATTATGTCTATATGTGGTTGGTTGCAATGGTTTTTTTTAACCTGTTCCACACTGCCCTCTGAAGGACAATGTGGAATATGCTCTTTTTTTTTAATTTCTTAAATCCAACCTCTCAACATCGGCCTGTCCTCACCTTGTCTATGTTTGTGGCCAGAGGGTTCTTATTTCACTGCATTAAACAATGTATGTGACAAATAAAGGCTACTTACTTAGTGGTGTTGGAAGTTGGAGCATTTAAGTAAGCGATAATCATATTTTTAACAAAGTAATTCTGAAGTAATTTAATTAATCACAAAATCTGACAATGAAAACCCAATCTTACCAATCCATATACATCACCAGCCATTTAACTCCAGTTCATCCTCAACCTTTCTCATCTGGTTTACGGTTCACAACACCACCATTAGACTTCACACCACTTCTTCAATACCTACTTTCAGAAGACCTGCAGCGATCACTTCCTGGTTCCAGATACCTCTGATGCTCACTGCTCTCTGGGATCATCAAACAACTTAGCAAAGACCTACCTGAACATCCACAGCTAGATCCAGTTCATGGGTTCCCGTTTCAGGTCCACGTTGAGCCCCACTCTTGTTGCTGAATACTGTTTAAGGAATATTTCTTTATCCACTTCATTCAAACCTCCATCTTTGTCCTCCTTTTAGTACAATAGAAATATTGGTCGTACCATAATCATGTCATCTTAGGTTCTTCACTTAACAACAAATCTTTACTCACAGATACCATTACATGTTGACCTGAAGCTGTGTAACTTAAAAAAGGTGTTTTTTGCAAGTCAAAAGAGCATCTTATAACAAGTTTTTTCAAATTCCACAGTAACCTCACATTGCCCTATATGACCTCTGCAGAAAGCCTGAGCTCATTTCCTGAGACAAGCCTTCCTGCACTAACTCTGTTAAACACAGAGACGGATTATGTGACGAGAAGCCACTGGTGGGGCAATTTAATTAAGAAAGTCGCGAGATAGAGACTTAGCAAGAATGACTTTCTGAGCTGGCACTTGGTGAAGTGCAGCTTTGCAGATCTGAACAGTCCACTTCTCCTGACGATCCCTCTCCAGTAATTATGCTCTGTTCTCCTGGTAATTGGCCACAGTGTCATTTCGCTGCAAAGAAAAAGAAGAGCCTCTTGCTACTAGACAATCTCAACCTCCCACCAGAACTTCAAAGTAATTTTTTGTCACCTCCTCAATAATAAAGAAAATCCTAAATAAAATCATGGCAAAAACATAGTAATTACATATTAAAATTCACTTTGTTGCAAGCCTGTCCATAGAATTACCATTTATCATTCCATAAAGTGGCTGGTAAATCGCTGGTAAGTGGCTGAAATAATGCACCAATACACAATTAAAACTTAGGAAATTAAAGTTTTTAAAGATGGAAATAAAGTGGGAAAATAAGAACATTTTCAAAAAAAAATTACAAAAAAACAACTATGAATGTAAAGTAGACCAATCACCACATTGCTGGGCCTTGTAATTAGCATAGCAACCAATCACAGACCCCCATGTCCAAGGAAAAGGTGTGGACTTTGTTTCAGTAACATCTTTATGAGTTTAAAAATAATTAAGGCCACAAGAGGCATTTTATATATTAATAAAAATATAACAATATAAAGAACAACACAGCTCCTTGAGGTTCTTTAAATATACCACCATAAGAGATATTTTAGAAAATAATGGGTTTGGGTCTTTCACTAATTTTTGAAAGTTTGCTAAGTTATTTCATTGACGAGAATTGTTCACAAGGAAGTGTGCACAAAAGCAGGACGTGGTGATAGTACAAAGGCCTCTACACACTGATTCGTACAAATCTTCAGATGGCTTCACAGCAAGGTGCTCTTACTCTGGGTTGAGGAAATATTGATGCCACTTGCTGCCTGAAGATGGCGTTTACAGTACAACAGATGCTCTCTGCTTCACACGGGGAATAGAAAAAGAAGGAGACGACGACAGAGAAGAAATCATGGATGTCGAGCGATTTAAACTGTTGATGGCTGATGTGGATTTGTGGAGTGCTATGTCTTTCCTGTTTCAAAGCTACAATGACAATGTGGGAAAAATGTGCAAATTCTGAAAAATGTAAGAGAGAGCTAGTGTTTGTAAAACATCTGTTTTTGGTTTTGCTTCCTTACATGTTTCTGAACTATTAATACTAGTGCTGTCAAAACTATTAACGCATGTGTTTATTTTAAACATGTTAAAAAAAATTATGCAGTTGCAGATTTTTTTGTATTTCTGTGTGTTCAACGTGTAAAATAAGTATGGATAAGATCAAGGAAGGACTTTTCCCTCATAGTCTGTTATATTAGTGCCTTTATTTTCTGCCTGTTTCATAGTTTTCCCATGTGTATTTAATTCCGCCATGGTCATGCGATCGGAGTTCACACAGACAAACTCAGTCGGTTTCCCTGCTATCTGTCCCTTCCTGTCTGGTGTCATTACTCCCCAGGTGTTTTATGTTCTCCTGCGTATACATTCATCTCCTGCGTATATACCAACATGAGCTTACTACAGATCGCCATCACACAACACAAGCCTTCCGTGTGACTAGGGAGTTTGTGAACAAAGCCTGGTCCTTCGTTCATTTAGTTTCTTCCTCCTCCTTTGGAGAAGTCTTATGTTATTCAGGTTTTCCCCTTGAGGGTCTTTTATGGTTCCCTTTATGTTTATATTACTTGTTTTGTGATCATTAAACTATGATAAACATGGCTTTCAAGCCAACAGTTTTTAAGTTGATTGGCTGCACTCATTTTTACATAAATTACAGCATTTCTAAATGGGAAACTTTATTAACCAATAGTGTTCGAGTCTCAGATGCATACACAGGTACACAATACTGTTACTCTTTTCCTGTTATGGACTTAAAATAAAACACACACACACAAAAAAAAACTATAAACAACTAAAGCTAACTACAAAACAAAACAGAGAGTGATTAACACAAAAGCAATAAAAAGAATAAACCAACCAGTTAGCTGGTGGGGACAATCAGACTCTAAAACATGAAATAATAGCTGAGCCTTAAAGCTTACCACACCATGACCAATGTAGTATCTGCTGAGTGTTAAATAATGATCCCACACCAGGGGGAAAGGAACAAGACACTTAAGCAGGGAACAGGTTAACGAGGGAATGACACACCAGACAGGAGGAACAGGTGAAACCAATGAGGGCTGATTAGGTAGATAGACACAAGACAAATAAGAGAAGTGGCCAATATAAACGGAACAGTAGGAGAAAACAGAAAACATGAGGAAACTGGAAAGTAGGAGTTACCCAGACAAGAAGATATCTCAGACAGGAGGGGCCAAAACATAAGGGACATATGACATGGCCAAAATATAAGGGACAAAGAGAGGACAGAATATTAGGAACAAGAAACAAAGGGGAAACACTTCCTAACCCGCACTTGTAACACACACTCTCAAAAAAGAATTTGACTAATCTGGTTTTTAAAGGATGACTGCTGAAGAGAAACCACATTATATCGAATATAGAGGAGCCATCCTGTAATTCCAAAACCAACAAAGAACTGCCATGAAATTGCAGCCACCATGACGTTTTCTTTTCTTTTAATTTCATTCATTTGTTTTATTTACTCTCACACTGTTTTCCTATTACAAGACCTAAGTTTTCCTATTACAATTATGGTAAAAATGCCTGACCTGAATTAAAACATCAAGTGTTGAATCACTCTTTAACATTGGTGTCTATTGAAATCTACTCACTTCTGATGCCTCAAGTGATCACTCAATGAATCTAGAGAGAAAGTGACATCCCTGGTTCAATTCATAACAAAATGATACTAAATCTTTGTCTAACGTAATTCTGTTCCATTATGTAAACATCTGTTACATCATGCTAAACAGTGTGGCAAACCATGATAGACACATCATTCACAACATTACCATCCCAAATCACGTTAGCAGCATAATAATTCCTGCTAGTTCTTCTGTGATTCTTCAACCAGAGAAAATCCTCCATGTTAACACTGTTCATAGAGGCTGTACTAAAATCAAAAGAGATGCAGAAAACAAGCCCATGTGTCAGTTTAACCTCTGAATCCTCTAGTAACAGAGTAACACTTTCTTCTTAAACCTGATGTACTCTTGCCACGAGGCTGAGAAATGACCAGTAACATTTCAATCACACTGTGCTCTTGAAAAGCTGTGATTTCTGTGCTTTTATTGCAGAATTAGCACACCAGTCGTAATAGAAAACAATCCCCCAACTATTGATTCATGAAACATTTTCAGCATCTCAAACCCAACTTATTTCTTCCATGTCAGTCTGCTATACACTTCACAAGGCTTGTGGTATATTTATAATCTGTGGTTATGAGAAAACGAATCACCAAACGTGCCCTCTATTGTAATCTCTACCCTCAACGGCAGACATGGAAGTCTGCCTTCAATCACTCATTTTGTACAAGACCTGACAGGACCAGAACTCACAACTGGGACCAATTTCCCAGCTCCCCCTCTACCTCTCTCCCTCTCTCTCCAGAGGTTTACTTCATTATTCTTGTCCCCAGAACAGCCGCAGTGGGGGGTGAATTCATCTATGTGCACACACACACACACACACCACAGCAATACACACTCCTGCAGCCAGAAGATTGCAGGCTGAAGGTCTCCAAAGCACACGGCAGCTCATGCATCTACAGTATGTGTTTTATAAGCAGGTTTGTTTAGCTGCGCTTCGTAACAGTGTGACTTTGAAGAAAGCGTTTGACAAATGACAAGTAAAAATGTCACGAGAGAAAACAAAGACTGCTCCTTGGTCTAAAATATACGTTTGGCTTTCCATAAACTCAAAGTGTTTGTATTCACAGGTTTTGTGTGTTTTCCAGTCTCTTATGGAGAAGAAATTATTGTTGTAATGTCTATTCTTTCACAGACACTGTACATTCTTTCACAAAAAATGTATATTTTAAAACTGCTTCAATGAGAAGGCAGTTTTGACCGGAAATCAAAAATAAAGTGCTATGTGTTGTGGTTTAGGTTCTGGGATCAATAGGCTCTTCCCACGCTCTTCCACACAGTCGAGGTTAGCTAGCTCAATCCTTTCGACACATAATTTGTCTATTGCAGTTGACACTTTTTAAATCACTTATTTTAAGATCATTCAAGGATTATGAATATTCAACAAAATTGGTTGAATTGATGTATTTAAATTCACATAACTGTACACATGGCTATTCTGTTGTATGCAAAGGCACCCCTATATGATTTTGCTTTATAATTTATTGGATAAGAAATTTAAGTTAAATTTATTCTTATGAAATTTCTTTCCTTTTTTAATATGAAATCATTTTAAAAATCTGGTGTGACTTAAAGCAGACTGTTCATGCTCAGAAACCATCAAAGTTTAGAGGCTTGATTTCAGCAAAAAGATGATGCACAAAAATATTGAGTTAATTTTTCTTTTAAGGTTAACTCAATATTTTTTGTGCATCATCCTTTTGTAGAAATAAAGCCTCTAAACTTTGATGGTTTTTGAGCATGAACAGCCTGCTTTAAATCATTCCAATAATATCTGATAGAGGTCCAGGGATTGATATGGGCATTCCAGAACATTCTACTTGTTCCTCTGAATGAACACCTTTGTAGATTTTAAGCAGTGTTTAAGGTGGTTGTCTGGTCAGATCCAGCCCTGGCGCAACTTTGTCACTGATTCCAGGACATTGTTCTCCAGAGTCGGCTCATATTGAGTGGAATCTATAAGACCCTCAACTTTAACAAGATTCCCAGTCCCTGCACTGGCCACATGATAGAACCACTGCCAAATTTTACTTTAGGTAGCAAGTGTTTTTCTTGCAATGCTGTGTTGTTCATCCACCAGGCATAATGCCCCTTGTTTTTTTATGTTTCATCACTTGTTTAAATGTAAATAAATATCTCCTTGTGTAAAGTGCGTCAAATTGTTAAACGATACACAGTTACACTATCTGCAGCAGATTGATGTAGGTATTTGGAGCTGGTCTGTGGGTTGACTGTGAGAAACAGTTAAATTAAGCATCCTTTACATACTTTATCATTATCGGATGCACCTGTGTGTGGAGGTCAAGGGTCACTCAGGCTACAAAACCAATTTTGAGTTCCAATAATAGTTCTAAAGGTATTGAAATCCATAAAATGACAAGTACGCTATTTTTTCGATGAAAATGAATACATTTATTTAGGACAGTGTACAGTATTTGAAAGTTTTGGGAAATAATTGGCGATAAAACATAAATTAAATTAAGATTGTTGGTATACATTATTGTCGACCATTACAAGAACTCACCAGAGTATACTCCCAGTTCTTATTCCAATCTTATCCTATTGGCCCTTTCTGCAGCCTTTGGCATGGTTCACCATCAGATCCTCCTGCCCTACTTGCAGAAAGTAAGAACATGAACATTGAAACTTAAACAGGTGGAGATGCTAAACAATTGAAAGTCCAGAGGTGCCAACAAAGAAACATTGTTCTCCAGTAAACATCATAACACCTTGTGGCCGTCTGTGGGGCATTTGCCTTTCTTATATTTGAGATTTTGCATTTCAGTTATTATATCTAAAGATTATTCCTTATGCCCAACCTGCATCTTTGATTACCATAATTTCAAGTGTAAAAAAAATAATGTAACAATTTGTCTCTATTATCCCCTCTTGAGTAATAAAAGTGACAGAGAACAAGGCTTTTAAACTCCTCAAGCTCATGCCTCGAATGGCTTTGGTTCTAAGGCAAATGCCAATTATAGGTGGAAATCACATTCCTGCGGTGTAGGCGAACAGCTCATTTGAAATTGAAATGTCAGATGAGATTGTTTAGCACAGGGCTTGACTGGAAAGGCAAGTTCTCTCATTTGAAAGAAGTCCCTGGTGCCGTGACCCGACTCTCTGCAGTCAGAGGTTTCGAGGATAAACTCGACTTGATGCGAGATAATTAGCGGTGTGGCACAGAAATGCCAGCTCAATGCGTTGTGACCCTGAATTGAACCATATATGAAGATATCTGGAAGTGCAGTGTTAGAGAACCCTATTAGCATGTGATAGAAACCTAAAAGAAGACGAAAAAAAAGTTAAATCCCAGAAAGAGTGACCCCAATGCAGAAAAGAAGAGTTTAAAAGGAGTCAGGTGATAAATAGCAACACTGTGTTTATCGGCTGCTTGTCAGAGACGCTTGTTTTCACCTCTGCCAAATGAATGCAATTGTGTGTTATTGCAAGCCAGAGAGAAAGAGTGAGCGAGAGAGAGAGAGGGAGGGAGAGAAAGAAGAGAATCAGCAGTATTAGTATTCAGCTGTGGTTCTGGCTGCACTTTGTCAGGAACGGCGCTCTAATGGAGGATAAACGTCCTGTTTTCATGACCCATTCTCCCTGCACCCCTGGTTCCCCCTGCAGGGAGATACTGCCATCTTTGGGCAGGAGTACACAGCCAGATTTTGGATTATCTGCTCCTTTTTTCATTGATTCACAGGCCCTCACATACAGAGCCCTGCATAGCACTTTTTAGACGTAGACATTCATCTCCACTAAAATCTCAACCCATCCGCTGCTCACACACAAACATTGCACTCACTTTAACTTTCTCAAGCAACTTCATGCAGAAACAATTGAAACATTTGTATTAGACAACCAGTTTGTCGCATGGCAAGGATTGCAGCCAATTCTGATTGAATCTGAGTGAGGATTATTCTACAGCTACTGCAGAAGAGAGGCATTTTAATGCGATGCTTTACTGGTTAACAGAAAAGTACAATATCAAAACTCAATCTTAAAGAACAATAGACGTTGTGATTAAAATAAACCTGAATTATTTGATCAATCTCAATAAGAAATTTCAGCTGGTGTCATATTATTTCCTCAATACCCCAGTCATGTGATGCGTGATGTAATTACGTAGCTCTATAATACCCACCCAGCTTGTTGCATAAAAAGTGGAAAAGTCAACCAGTACAATTTACAGATGTACTGAAGTGGTTTTATTCTTGTTTTAGCTACAGGTTCTTCACTGTACAATCCGATTTTTTAAGTTGTGATGTCGCTTTTGCGGGTCCAGGTTCTCCACTCTCCCATTGAAAAACAATGGAAGAAGGTGCTGAAGTTTTGATCATCATTACACCAAAAAACACTTTAAATCAAGCTAAACTTAATGTGTAGATAACCAATAATGTTTTATAATGTTCGGAAACAAAAGTTTCCGAAAAAAAAAAAGTGCTACAGAACGGCACATTCCACCTTATAAATGTAAATCTTTTTAGGAAACCTTGGAAAGGTGAGAGTGGAGAGCCAGGACCAAGTGCAGACTAAACAATCGAATGGGAAGACAGTTTCTCATCCTCTATTGCGGTCAACTGTGGGGTACCACAAGGTTCTATCTTGGGCCCTATTTTATTTGCATTTTATATGTTGCCTATTTCCGACATTTTCAATAAGTACAGAGTATCCCATCATGTTTATGCAGATGATCTGCAGCTGTATGTCCCACTCGAGAGCTCAAACGGGGGGCTGGGTTCTCTCTCAAGGGTTTTAGATTGTGTTGGTAAACATAAAGAATGTCTAGCACATAACTTTCTATAAATTAAGAATGTGATACACCGATACCCTTTCTCAGGTTTCCAAGTTAGTGATCCGAAGTCTAGGGGACGTTTTGATAGTGGTCTGAAGCTTGATTCTCAGTTGAACAGTGTTGTCCGAGCAGCTTTTTTTCCAACCGTGTTTGTTAAGGAAAGTGCTAGATAAACATATTTATGGAGATATTTATACTTCCTTTTTTTGGCATAAATAAGTCTGTGACAGCCAGACTCCAGACTTCAGTGGCTTCTTGTTGAGTGTATGATTAAATAGAAAATTCTGACATTTGTTTTTAAATCCCTAAACTCCCTAGCACCCTCTTGTGCAAGTGGACTTTTAAGCAAGTGGAGACGAGAGCTTAAATGTTTTCTTTTTTTTTTTAATCTGCTCTAAATCTTTTTCAGCTGGTCTAGGTTCCTGCAGGCTGACAACTCGTTTTAATTTCTCTGGTTTTAATTCTTGATGTTTTTATGCTTTTATTGTTTTATTCTCTGTACAATGCCCAGGGCAACAGAAATGCTGTAGTGTGGCGTTAGACAAATAAACTTAGATTTGATTTGGAAAGAAAGACATGTGTTTCATCTCTGTTAGAACAAAAAAGTCAAATACTTTTCAGGCCTGTGTTTCTTTACTCCTTCTCTGTTGCACTAAATTTTTCTATTATACACCACACCCGTGTGTATTTTCCTTGTTTTCTATTCACCCGATCAGTGTCCAGTTACCATCTGTACTTCCCATTTATATGCCTTCCCTTCTTTCCTCACTTTGAGCTCTATGGTTTACACCCCCTGAGTTCCCATGATCGCTTTCTGTCTCCTTGGATACTCCTGTGCTCCCTGTCTTCTGAGTTCATCCATTTCTCCATCTACACAAGTGAAGAATTCTTAATCAACTGTTTGGTAAATTAACTAATTAGTTCCTAATCTAATTATTCCTCCTTAGAGCAACTGTGACCATGCTATAGTTGAATCTAGAGGTTATTAGCTACAATTAAAAAAACTGTTCTGGACAATATTATTAGACGTTAATCACTAGAATCCGCTTTTGCTTGATAGCAGCCTTTAGTCTTTCAGGAATGGAATTCTTCCTGAGCAGATCCCTCAAGCTCCTCCAGATTTATTGGTCTTTTGACACAAACTCTGGACTTTAGCTTCCTCCATAGATTTTCAATTGGATTCAAGCTGGGTTTTGTGCAGGTCAGTCAAGTACACCCATTTCGGAGGTATTTCTTCACCAGAAGTGACATATGCTTTGTGTTGTCATGCTGATTGACACGTTTTTGCAGAGTGTCTTTTAAAATGTTCATATCGTTTTTAACCTTGTCAAGATTCCTCGTACCTATCCCACTAAAACATCCCCACAGGATTATACTTCCACCACCGTGGGTGTGGGAATAGTGTTCTTGTGGTTTATTGTTTCTCCTTTCCTTCTCCAAACATAGCCATCAACTCTTTACCAATAAGCTCTTGTTTTGTCTCATTTGACTGAAAACACATTTCCAGTATGTATCCCCAGATTTTCCTTATTAAACTTCCTACTGGCTTGGAAGTGTCTCTCTTGTTCAGAAGTCTTTTTTGGTTGGCATCCTCACAGTGAATGCCTCTACAGGGCACAAGGGACTGTCTTCATTAAACCATCAACTCCAGACTTGGTTCAGGTCTTAACTAGACTCTTAGCAGTTGTTCTCGGGTCTTAAGAAGTCGTTCACCTCCCACATCTGCCTGTCTTGTCCCACAATGTGTTGGTCTCTCTAAACTTGTAGATTATGCTTCTCACTGCGGTTCTTATTAAAGCAGCTTGAAGTTCACATTGGTTTACAAGTTGTTTGGAAGATATCTTCAGCTTAAAGGGCAATTTAAAAGAATTAAATTAAGTTAATCATGAAATAAAGTTAGATAAGACAGCCATTTGTTCTAAATCCAGTCAAAGCAATACTTAATTAAGGGGGTTAATAATGTTAATAATAATGATTTTTATTTTTTTTTTTACATAGAAGAAAAAGTAAGTAATTTCAAAATATTCCCTTGGTCTGTTCAACGTCACCAGGGAGATTTTTAAAATGTGTAATAAATTCAAAGAGGTGCAAATAATTTTGTATAAATGTATGTTTTGCTGTAACCATTTTTCTTTAAGCCAATCACAGCTGGAAAAAAGAAAGAAAAGAAAAAAGTTGACTGGAGAGAATTACTGATCCTCAACAATAACAAGATGGAGCAAAATGTCAACTTCGAGAGATGTTCAATAAGAATGCAAAATGTTTTTATTAAGGTCTATAATTAATCACTAACCTGCTGCTAAAACAAGCTATTGTTAGAATTTGCTGACAATCGTGTCTGTGTTACTTTTTTTCTTGAACTTAACGTTTTTTGCATCTTAGCAGCATATTAAAGATTTAATCATCAATTTTAAGTCTTTTTACCATTTGTTTTGCTGTTTCCTGTTCCCCCTCTACCTGCTTCTCTGAGTCCTGAAAGGTGCCACCTAAATAGAATTATATAATGAATATAATGTATTGTTAGCGCTTTTCTGTTAATTGCTAGCTTTTTTAAACTTCTTCTTCTTCCAACAAAAATGTTACCGGTTACTCCTCCTAGCCTGTTTGAGTTACAGTCACCACACTTGGCACATACATCCAAGTTGTTCAGACTCGGGTCACTACATCTATTCAGACTGATAGGGTTCACAGTTTCCATAGAAACCATAAAAACTGACAAAAAAAAATATCCGTTGACTTTGAATGGGGAAAAAGTCAAACTGAGAATCTTTAAGAAACTTCAGATTCACCCCAATTGTGGAGGTTATCAGTCTGTGCAAGAACATACCAAGCATTGTGCAAAAATATTTAAACCCTAGGCTCTAGGGGGTAAATCAAAGGTCACTATTGACATAACGGCCTTTAAGAAGGAATAGACTGAATATTTTCAAGATGAAACATTGTAGAGAAATGAAGGTTTGGTTATGTTAATCATAGTAACAATCTTACATATTGTTATGACATCACAGACCTCTCCCTAGCATCCAAACTGCTTACCCTAGCAACCAAATTCATTGATCTATATCTCAGGTTTGGAAAAAAAATTAGACATGGGGGTTGGTTTATATTAGTCAAAAAGGGAAGATTATATTGTCACTGACCCCTCCATGGCCACCAGACTGGTTACCATAGCAACCCATTTTGTATATTTCTATCTCAGCTTAGGAAATTCAGAGACATGCTTTATTTTACCTGTAATAACATGGGGAACACATTTAGCAATTATTAATTTTCCTGTAAAAAAAATATAAGCCTTCTGGATGTTTACAGATTTAATTTGTTGTTCATTGCAACATTTAATATAATGAATCAAATCTGAACCTGAATCTTTTCCCTCTGGTCAGTCACCATGAATACATTAACTTAATTAAGTAACAATTTGTTCCTTTTGTGCCAAAACCACACTTTTCCTCCCATTAGAATTAGAAGAAAGAGCTGCTGCTTGGTGAAATCACAATGTAAGGTTAGCTGTGATTTGTATTCTTGCAAATCTTCAAACACCTAATCCTGCTCGTATTTTGCAGAGACACAATCAGCGTAAAAAAAAACATGGTGGAGGTAAACTTAATCGTGCTTGTGAAGTTGGAAACAAAGTTGATAAAAAGTGAAGTTGTGATTGAAAAAACCCCAAAGAGATCCATCATGAAGCGAGGAGCTGCTGTATTCCTAGTAAAAGATCTCACACATTGGATACGGTGCATCCATCTTAACATGACTAATACAAATGGGTCTGTCTACAGGTATGTAAAGCAAGAACCAATTAGTTATTACTTGAGCTGTTAAACACAGTCCTTCACAATTAAACACTGATAAACGACATGCTGCATAGCACAGCTGCCTTCGAAAGCCTGATAGACTTTACTTGACACTTTGTTGAGCTTCTTTGATGCCCCAACCAGACTTTTGAGAGTTGGCATGTTCAAAGGCATCTTAACATGACGCCTTGACAGGCTTTTGTGGTCTTTTGTCAAATGCTGAACAATTCCCTTTTAATGAGGAATCTTTAAATGCATTTAAAAAGTACTTATTAGGAGCCTATTATTTTCTGCTCTAAGTCTTTTCTCTGCACACAATGTGAGGAAATAGTCTCAGAGGAGTTTTAATTGATGAGCAAATCCTTTCATGTTTGTTTGGGATAATCTTTTATGCTTTACCGATTCGCTGCATCTCCACCAGCCCAATTGGAGCATCAACATTTATGCATTGGTTTGTGAGGTTTGTGAGGTTTGTGGCTCCCTGGGGCTGATGTGTACGACTGTCACTTCTCATCACTTCCTCCTCCAGCATACTGGCTTCCTGTCTCAGACATCACTCCTGGCTATTACACACTGCCAGAAGCGTGCGGAAACACACACTCACTTGAGAAAGCTTTGCAAAGATTTTTCTCCCCGACCTTGTGCTTTTTCATATATTTACACATTATTGAATATCCGTGTTCTGATTTATGAGGCTGCACTTTTAATATTGCCATATTCATAAATAGAGAGAGCAGTCTGAATCTTTATAAACAAGTCAAGGTCATATTCATCCATTTCAGGTGTTTGAAATGCTTTTATTATTTATGAACTAAAGTCAAGGGAGACAAAAGAAAAAAGGTATTTGTGTCAGAAATGTGGTAAAACTGCACATTATTCTTAGGCATTGTGCAGACGTTTTAGGCAGGTGTGAAAAAAGCTCAAAATAAGGATGCTTTTAAAAATGGAGGTGTTAATCATTTATTTTCGTCAATGAACAAAATAAAGTGTATGAACTAAAGAAACCTTTCAGACCAACTTTTGTCTTCAAACTGCATCGAGGTTCACCTGCACAGCTTTTGAAGGAACTCAGCTGATCGATTGTTCCAAACGATTTGGAGAACTAGCCACTTTCTCACATCCTTCTGTTGCGTCCTGTAATCTCAAACAGATGACGGGTCATGTCTTCACTTTTAGTACTTCTTTACCCTGCAGATAGTTCTTAATGACTTTAACTGTTTGTTTGGGGCCATTATCCTCCTGCTGACCAATCATACACCTCCCTGGTAGTACTACAAGGTGACTTAGTATCTGCCTATGTTTCTCAGCATTGACAAAACCATTAATCCTGACCAAATCTAAAACTCCATTTGCAGAAATGCAGCCCTAAATGTTGAAGGAACCTCCACCATGCTTCACTGTTACCTGCAAACATTCGTTACTGTACCGCTTTCAATCCCTTCGATGAAAATCTTACTGTAAAGCCTATTTCTCCTTTGGATGACTTTTTCTACACCCAATTCTGATTGAATGCACCTTGTTTCCATATTGGAGGTATGCTTTTTGGCTGCAACTTTTCCATGAAGTCCACTTCTGAACCTGAATCCCACAGGTTTCTGCCAGCTCTGAGCTTATTGTACTGTAAAACATCTTCAATCATTGAAGGGTAATTAGTTTGATTAGCTGACAACTCCATCTATGATGAAGAGCTTGAACAGGACGTTTTGCCTGGGAGAGACCTTGTTGACCCGTCGTCAACCATCGCCTTCGTTAAAGTGCATAACTTCCTGGTAATCGAATCCACAGTTCCACAGAGACGGGACATGGACATAGAAAACACACACACACACCATGGTCTAAACAGGGATGTCAAACTCATTTTCACAGAGGGCCACATTAGCATAATGGGTGTCCTCAAAGGGCCAGATGTAAGTTATAAATGTAAAACAATGAAATTGAAAGTAATGTAAAAATAAATGTAACTACTCCTTAATGTTAAATAACTCATTATTTATAATAATTCAGTTACATAGAAACACTTGTATGCTTGTTGTTCTAACATAAATCCTTTTGTTTTTTTTTTGTCAGTTTATGAAAACCCACATAACTCCATTAATGAAGGATCAAACTGTCCAAGTGAATAAAGAAAAATAGCTTTTTTGTAATTTGTTTAGTGAAAAAAAAACCCTCACAGACTGAAGACGATGCATTTCGATCATCATCTTTTATCATCAGGATCAAGAAACAGATCACAGATAAACTATTAGCTCCGCCCATTTCACATCTTGAAATTTATTTTAGCGTGAGAAATCGGAGGTGTGGCGTGAGAGATCACTCAAATGCGTGATTCTAACGTTCAATGTGTGAGAGTTTGCAGCTCTGCAGTTTCACTCGTGAGTGTGGATGCGGAAACACCGTTGTGGCTACCGTAGGCATTGTGGGAAATGTAGTTTTTGTTTTAATTTTTTTTAGACACTCAAAACGTTTAAGCTCTCGCGGGCCACATTAGATTACATGGCGGGCCACATCTGGCCCACGGGCCTTGAGTTTGACACATGTGATCTAAAGCCATGCACGCAAAAAAGAAACAACGAACAGGGAAATCTAAAAAAAAAAACCACGCAAGAAGTAGCCAAGTTTATCAGATAAAATTAGCTGTAACGAACAACACGTGATGAGACTGGCAGAGAGAACTGCAATCATCTGCCCCTCAAGAAACCCTGCCCTTAAATGATGCATAAATTTAAGGCTTGATAAATCTTTATTCACATTTTTTTTTAATTCACCCCCCTCAGAGTGCTCATAAAGGTCAAATCTAGAGATCTACATCAACAAAACTAATGGAATCAGGGGTGGAAATATGAGTTTTTCAGCTTCAAATTTGGGCTATTTAACATTGGAGTGAATGAGAACCTCCTCACTTCTGGATGCAGTCTCTAGTGGCTGGTCAAGGAACTGCAGTTCTGTCTCTTTCTATTACGAATGAGGGGGTAAAGCAGGAGGTTGGTCCTGGACTGAAATGCTATTTGTTAATGAGCAACTGACCGAATAACTATAAAAATGTTGAAAAACGTTATTTTATGGCATGTAACAGTAAACAGAATCATTTGACGCTTACCTCAAAAGCCTGAAAAAGCACGTCCCTACAGAACCAAAGGTGATGTTTGCTGCCAAATCATTCGATTTCTTCATCATGTTCAATGTCTTTTCATTTGTCGAGATTACTTTCTTTTAGATTACACCTTGCAAAAAATCGTTTAAAGTGGAGGTGCTGTGAAACGCACCAATGAGATATTCCGTTTGCCTATGAATAATTCATACAAAAAAAAAACATTCTTAAAAATAATATAAATATCCTCTGTAATATGGAATGAAATGGCCCCCCCAAAACACACACCCATATTTTTTATTTATTTTTTTACATTTAGCAACTTTTGGTCCAGAGTGAACCGTTTTGATTTTTATTTCATGTCAAGTGAGTTTTATCTTTCAATGAGGTTTAATGCTTTAATTTATCACTTGTTATTGGCATGATTTAACACAATCTGCTTAAGCTTCCCAGTCACAAACCTTTTATAATCTAATGCTACAGTTGTATACCTGGGAGAATGTGGATCTAATTAGTGTGATTATGAACGTTTTACAATGTTTCAACCATTGCTCAAGTATAATTTCAGAACAAATTTCCAAAGTATCAGCTCAGCGTCAATCAGCATGTACTTCAATTTTATATTGCTAATCGAGAAAACAAAATGGAGACACTCTATCTCTGATTTCCAGAGCTCTCAAAGACCCATGCAGCGTCAATGGCTGCAGACAGATAGATGGGCACGACTATTTCTGGCTTCCTCTCTGGCACCTCTGGGCCTCATCTGCTTGAGAACCTTGAAAGATGACCTGAGAGGCCGGCAGTTATATCATAAATAGAGCCCAGAAGTAGGGGGACGAGAACCAGGAATAGATAAAAAAGAAGAGAGGTGTGATTGTAACGTAAATAAACACAAAGAGCACAACTACGAGGCTGATTTTGAAATAATAATGTAAGCTAAATTTAAAATGATACATTGTAATAAATGTATATTTCGAAACATATTACTTGAGTTGTTGTAAAACGCAGTTGTACTAGACAGTATCCTTCATGCTAAGTATGTAAAGGAACAAAGATGAATTTGATATAACCACACAAAAACCTTTTTACTTCCAAAAAACTGACAAAGAAAAAAAGACAGAGAGGAGTCCACAGTGCACAGAACAGTGTAATAGAGTAATGCCGTGCTGTTGTTTTCACGCTATGAAACAAAAACTTGAATTTGACCTGTGATTTTGTATCATGTGATGCAACTTCAGCCAACAGATTGGAGAGGTCAGATGTGTGAGGTTTTTGATGACTCAATATGAAGCAAATGTACATTTTTAGTATTCAATATTGACATAAAAGATATTATAGAGCACCCTTTCATAATTTTACCCCTTTAGTGTTTTATAATGAGTTATTTAATTTTCAAACTGAGGGGGCTCATTAATTTTTTTTCTCCATTTATCCATCACAACTGATCACACAATTATGAAAGATTTGTAATATGCAACAGCAGCAGCACCAGCTACCAGGACTCAAACATTTCCTACTGGAATTGCTCAGTTTAATTAATGTAGTATTATATATATATATATATAAAGGGAATGCAAAATGAATGAATACTTTTTAATCTAATGACTCTCTGTACTGAGATTGACTTAGAAATTTGTCAAACTAGGCCCCGTTTGGTCTCAGACTAGTCAGGGACTTGGATGTATCTGGATTCAACAATGGTGTACTTGGACATCTATGATGATACACCACTGCTTGACATTTAGAAGCAACAATGTTCTTTTAAAATGTATGCTATTGTGCATAAGAAGCTCAAAGTGGAAGTGTTTACGATTCTCTATCACCTTTTCCAACACCAGGATACATTTGGAACAATGGTTTAGCAAGATTTATTACAAAGTGTGGTGATGCTCTTGCAAGTATGGTGCTTTTAGCTCAAGGATAAACACGGCTGTGTGTGAACAAAAAAGGAGAAACTGTGATTATGACACTGTGCTTGCAATCCCAGCACAACCTGCTCCATGACCTGCTTACTTTTATTTTTAGATTGTTTCATTTCATGCCGCGAAGAGGCTGTTTCTTGAGCATGCAAGTTCAAACTGTTTGTGAAAGATTTGAGGTTAATTGGAACAGTAAGCGTGGAAGTAAATGATGTGAAGCTCTTCAGGATGTCCCATAAATGTATGGAATGGTGGCCACCCACACATCCTGCTTATTAAAGCAAAGGTTCTTCAAAAATTTGTCTTATAGTGAAATAAACCTGATCCATTAATAGTGACATTACAACGAGAACTAAACAAGGATCCTGAAACTAACATTTTACCCAATTAAAGGCAGTTTTGAATTAAGAAGGAATGACACAACCCAGCTATTTTGCTTTTAAATATAATGTGTAGGTTTCAAAAAGGTTTTCGTTTTTATATTTTTGGTTTTAAATGAACATTAAAGAGTTATGACACATAATTTGCAAGGAAATTCAAATAAAATTTACAGTTTCTTTTACAAACCTCAAATCGGTATCATCAGTGCCATCTAGTGGTGAAAAGAAGAGACAACCCTTGGAAGTACAATACCTGTGATAAGGCTTGTCTTTATCACAATGGCACAAACGTAGAACAATGTAGAAGGTTTAGAAAGGTTTGTGTTACAGTTTTTTTTTACAATTTTTACATTGTTTTCACCTTGTTTTAGATTTTTGGATGAGATTTGTATTTGTAATTTGTATTTTAGGAGCTGTACTCAAAACATAAAAACAGTTTGTTCTCAATTTGCAGAAAAAAATTATCAAATTGAATACTTTGAAAAGTGTTTTTGTATAATTATAGGATTATTGTGAAATGTTTGTGTAATGTAATGAGAAAATATTCGTTAAAAAAAGAAGCCGTGGTTGCATTAAGAAAAAAGTTAGCTAATTTATTAGCGCAAATTTTAAAGTATAAAAAAAAACTCAAAAAGGCCCCTGGACTTCTAAAAGTTACGATCTGACGGAACCAAACGGTTTTTATAATGTTCTGGAAAACTAGTGCCATAAACTCATGTTTAAAATTAATGTAATTGTTCATCTTTTATAACAATTATTTACTTTCACTCTTTAGCAGCAGAGACGCTTTATGTATATTTGCAATCAGACTGAGAATCAGTAATAACACACACCAGCGGGAATCAGATCTGTCTGTATCAAAACCTCAGCTCAAGGGGTGAAGATCCAATCAGGAGACCAGTGGCATGCTGTGCACCTGACACACAACGCAAAACAACACCACATTAACATACATTCTCAATTAAACAAAATAAACATGAATCTTTTTGATTACACTCCAGATAAAAAACAGACAATTAATTCACCTGCAGCAGAACTGAACAATGCAAGTAGAAATCACAAATCGAGCTGAAAGAGTTGCACTGATTGTTACAGGACAGCCACGTAATGTCATGATCCATGTTCTCAGTAGGGAGCTGCTGTGAGATATCAGCACAGGCGGAGGTTTAAAGGGAACCTCAATCGATGGGTTGCAGGTCTGATTAACATTTGTAAAGGCTGATTTGATCGGAAATCCCTCTGACCTCAGGACATTACAGCCAGACATGGTGTCAGCTCATTGCAGAAGAGGGAGAGCGGAGATGAGATGGTGAACAGCCCAATGCCTCAATGAAGAGCCAGGCTGGGAGTCAACAAAAACATGTTACATTAACTGAATATTTTTATTGGCTTATCTGAAGTGTTTGCACCGCGTGCCTGGATTGAGCCAAAGAAAAACGGTGAATATTCGACGCTTTTTTAGCTGCTAAATAAAGCCTCGAGAAATAAAGCTTCTTGTTTCTGAGAGCCATTGCACGGATTAGGCGTTTTTTTATGTAAAACTTGCTTCAAGATACGAAATATTCGAGATACGAATGCCACCCTGGAACACATTAGTTTTGTTTCTCGGGGTACCACTGTAATTAATAATTAGATTATTTTATGATCCACATGGACAATCCTGATAACAACGCTGCTAAGGAACTAAAAACCCTTCTGAAAACCTTTGACCTGACCCAGAACCAAAATACATAACAAATCTGCTTACTGTATACAAACTAAACAAAACTCTTAGATCACTGGATTCAAATCAGTTAGATCGGTACTCGGAAGAGTCTGCTTTCAGTTACCATGCTGCCCGCAGCTGGGACCAGATTCCAGATAAGATTAGATGAGTTAAAACTTGCAACTTGCAAACTCATCTTTTTAAATGTGCCTTCACTTGCTGAGCACTGCTGTCCGGACAGTGCTGTGCTTAAAACTCAGTTTTTCTCTCTTTTTATAAAATGTGTATGAAAATGTGCTATAGAAATACAATTGCCTTGCCCGAGACCATTGCATCTAGTTCTACCTTATATTACAATCTAGCAGTCCAGGCTGTTCTATGGAAAGCAACCCTCACAATTACTTTGACATGACATCAAGTATTTTTTTCTTCCCCCAAAATTTTACTGTACAGAGCACCTTTACTGGAAAACTCTTTATTCTGGCTTTGTTCTGCAGGAAAATGAAATTAGTTTGGTACCTTTATTGTGACATTTTAACTTTATTTTTAAAGTAAGATTTGTTAACAGCAAGTACAAAAATGTTACAAAAGAACATTAAGAGCCAAAAAAAAAAAAAAACAACAAGTACTGCAAAAAAACGATTAAAATGTTTAGAAGAAGTGTTGTAGGTCCAGCACCATTCATCACCGTTCTGGTGAGGGACTGTGATGAATGCACTGGAGACTGGAGTTGATCGGAACGAACCCATTCAGAGTCATTTCAAGAGACTCTGCTTGTTGAGAGAGTTCAAAATGGCATAATCTGATCAAGCATTTTATTCTCTGGATTTCTAAAAGTCTGGCTGCAGCTTTTGGTACAGTCAGATGCAAGTCTAAATATTTCAGTGCACCATTTCACTGAATATTTGCCTTATTGCACATCATCCTGCGATGGACTGGTGACCTGTCCAGGGTAAACCCCTGCATCTCGCCAGATGTGCGCTAGAGATAGGCACCAGCAGAGCTGCGTGATCTTGAAAGGGAATAAGTGGGTTAGAAAATGAATGAATGAACATCATCCAAATATGTACTTTTTATCAGAGACATGAGGTTTTTCTTTAATTTTCTTGAAACTTCGGAAAGATTTGAGATGATCTGGTAACGGAACATAGGTCTGAATGTAGAACCGGTAAAGACATCAGGTTACACTCATGCAACAAAATCGAAAGAAGAATAATAGTAAGAAGAAATGGAACTGGAATCCTGATGCCTGCAAATGTGTTTGGTTAAAGAAAATCTCTCTGAAATCTGGCCGTGAATTACATTCTTTAGGTAAAGTTTATCATTTCCTATTTTATTATACTTCACAACCCATTTAAACCTAATTTAACCACATATTATTGCATTAAACCACACAAATTTTTATTTATTTTTTGCTTTCCAAATGATTTCCAAAACCGATATGTTCAAATGTCTGAAATTCATTTGATGGGATTCACCATTTGCATGAAGCTAAGCCTAATGTGGTTTAACAGGTTTAACGAACAGTGAACTAAAGTGCCTTTTACAGTCAGATCAAAGCTGGCCATTCATTCGCTGAAATAGTTCCTTGAGGCACAGTGTAGTGATCAAAAATAAATGTAAAGAGCAATATTTGAATCATATCTTCCTGCTGGGGTGCAGCTATCCACTACTCTGGGGCCATTAAGACCATCTGCAGAGCCACATCTACCTTTAAGTGCTTTTAAATTCAGACAAGCTGTTTGTGCTGGGAACGTTTTTCCTGAGAAACATCAAGGTAATGTTGTTTACCAGGAAATCCGCTGACGTGCCTTAGTTCTTATTTGAACGCTCCCCTCACCATATAGTGTTTGAAATGTTGCCCTCTTCTTCAACCCGCCGTGATGAAAGGCAGAAGAGTGTCAGGAGAAAGATCTCCAGCGCTGGAGCTTGGTGATGAATCAGGCCTTGGGCAAGGCCAGTTGAGCTCCCAGCTCAGCTTTAAACCACAGCATAAAGATGTTCAGAAATATCAGACATTAAAACATGATTTGTATGCTTTGTACATCTGGGAGAACTCATGGCTCCAGGGGAGGAAACAAGAAAGAAGATGACTCAGTTGAGTAAATGGTTAGAAACTGCAGGACATTTGGTGAGGAAATAAACAGTCAACATGCGTTTGGTTCATTTAGTGCATCCCCTTTATTCAAAAACAATAATTACCCTAATTAATGTGAGACTACTGCCATATTTACGATTTGAATTTATTGCAATGCAGACTTAAATTATTCAATAAAAAATGTGTAAAACATGTCTTTAACTACAATATGAATGAATATTTGTGATGAAAATGAATAAATACAAAGCGACAAAACCCCACTACTGGCAAGAAGTACTCGAGTAGATGCTAGAAAAAAAATGATATCCATTTCAACACGGCATGGAGTAAATATTTCAAAGAGCGCAGTTGGTGGTGATCAGCGGGACACAGTCTAGGCATCTGGTGCCTGGCAGGACTGTGCTGGAGGACGCCAGCGAATCTCCTCCACAGATGAAGACAGATGGAGAGGGTGATCGACCCACACTCCAACCCCCCCTTAGAGGTTCAGTATTAATAAAACCTGAAGAGATGAACTAGTTTACATCTTAACCATTCAGATTTTTAATAAGAATGAACCGACGCTGGTATATCGACCTTACAAACCCTATATAGCACACAACAGCATCTTGAAAGTGTGATATAGTGATGAAATCATCAAGACTCTGCACCAATCAAAGTCATGGTGCCACCACAAAGTGAAGTTTACCTGGTAAGCTTTAAATTTCCATGAATTTAATATCTTATTCCTTGCTTTTTATCTTTGATCTGTTTTTTTTATTGTTACGTAAAGCACTTTGAATTGCCAATGTGTACAAAAGGGGAGCAGGGCTGCAAGTTACCTAACAAAAATCCACTTTTCAAATGGACTTTTTCAATCAGGTGTTAAATAATTAAAGCTTGCTGTTCAACTCAACTCACTGGTGTTTGTCTTTATGGCTCTGCTGGTTGTCACGTGATCCACCATGCTTTTACTTGGATTTGTGGTCTCGTAGACTTTGAAAGTTCATGCTCATGTTTTGACTTGAAGTGCAATGAAAATGTGAAGGATTTCAAACTGAGAAAAGTGTGTGTGCATTAAAACACCCACAACCCCAATGGTTGCAACACCCCTGCAGGAGAGTTGCTCTGCTCATAAAACGTTTATTTGGGTTCAGCTTCTCTCTCCAATTGATTTCAAAGGGAAATTTTAAACATTTAATGGCAGCTGTATTAAAAGTAATAGCATTACTTAATAATAACAGTTAACAATACATGCAATGTAAACCGCATCAGGTGCTGCTATGAATTAGTCAAAATATTTTTTCTGTTATTGTTTTGCCCAATACTCCTGTCACATGTCAAAATTGTTAAAAAAAAGTATTACTATATGTTCATGTTTTAATACTAATATATTAAAACTCAATACAAATATGTTAAATGTTCTATTTTCTGGGATCATCTGGTGGCTCTATAATGAAGAGTGTACTTGTAGATGCGTTCGGACATGGACTGTTTACATAGTTGGTAAGTATGGCTGAGTTTTACCTTGTGTTGAATTTTGATGGCCTCCGTTCGTACATAGTTTAACGAAAGCAAAAAAGCTTCCTAATCTAAAATCCAATATGCTTTAAAATAAGTTTATAGATGAACAGAAACAATCTCTCAAAGGAGTTTAATAAAGTACAGCATGTGCAAAAGTTCCCTTTTAGAGTTTTTTGTGAAACTACTGACTTCCTGCCAGTTTTGGAAACTCACTCCAATAGACTTTGAGGTAGGTCTTTATCTCTTACACAAGTGTTCCAAATTTCAAACAGGTCCTTCAAACACAGTTTGAAAAAGAGCTGAAAAATAACACAGAGTTCTTTAAGTATGAAGCCTAGAAACAAGAAAATTCTGAATAACTGACTCCCTGTCAGTCTTGGAAACCTACTCTAATTGACTTTTTGAAGGTCCCTTACATGATGTTCCAAATTTCAAACACTGAAATAGCAGTATCAAACTGCAGAAAATTGGATATTTCATGTTTCCACTAGGTGGCACTATAGCTAACACTGTAGATTGCTATATAGATTTGTTCAGACGTGGACTCTTATCACGCATGGCAAATTTGAGCCCAATCAGACATTGTATAGCCGAGTTATTAGGAACTTTCTGTTTTTTTTTTTTTATTTCGACTTTTGACAAAAGCTGTATGCACATAATTTAACAAAGTCATAATAGTTTCTGAATTTAACATCCCAAATGCCATGAGAAACTACTAATAGGTATAGATATTTGGAGATTAATAGATAAACTCTCTAGGAAGAGTTTGTTAAAGTATGACAGGCAAAAGTGGCCATTTTTAAGTGTTTTTGGGAAATTTCTAGTCGAAAAATCTATCCATTTTATAGTTAAGTCTTGATACACTACACACATGTTGAATTTAGTTTGTGTAAGAGTGGTTGTGGTTCACCCACTTTTCAAACCATAATCAGATGCAAATTTTCACCAGTTCTGACGTGTATGAATCTTGGTGTCTTTTCAAGCACATTTAAGCCCTCAAAAATGTACAGAAAGCCAAGAATCAATAATGCTCTGAGTAATTACAATAGGATTCGACCCGCCCGATAGCAGAGTTAAAGAAAAGATGCCCTCATCACACATTTCACCGATGGTTGAAATGTTACTCATTATCAAAAATGAAAAAAATAAAAATAAAAATTATTACCCTTTATTTACCTGGAAAAGGCATCGCACTGACTCCCTGTCCTAATGTGGAATTACAATTGGTTAGTCTTGACCAGAAAACATGAGTTTGCTTCAAAAAGAGGTTTAGAAAAGTCCCGTTCATGGAGAATTAGCATCGCTATGCATCACCCTTTTCTTGAACACTGAAAACAGTCCCTTTAAATATGGTTGGTTTCCCAACATGCTCATTTGGAAACTAGCCAATCAGAGGTACGTCTACACACCACACATTCAAAAAACAGACAATTCTCTTTATCCTGTGCATAATGTCATCCTGAACAGTCATGAATTATACACTATAAACATCTCATAATTACAATATTTTAACAATCAATAAGCACATTCAATTTGCACCTCTTCTCTCTTCCTCAACCAATCAGAACCAATAACAATAAAACATTATTCCCAATAAAAAATATTTAAAGATTTAAAGCTCACATGAAAACAATGTAACAGGGGACAATGACCTTATGAGCACAAAATATTCTCAATTCATCATATTCATATCTAAAAAGAAATTTACTTGAGCTCATCCAAACAGATATGTGGTAATCTACATTGTTGTACTTTTAAAGAATGAAGAGGCATATGAAAATAAAATTAGTCCCAGTATGGAGCCCTGGGGAACACCACAATCACCAAGGCCTCCTCTAATATATTACCATCATTGCTTTTTGGTTAATAAACCAAGAACCATCACTGAGATAACAAGAAACAAGGACGTTTAAGGATAAGCTCTGCAGCGGTTAAAACTAATGAAAGCTCTTCACAGTGAGATCCTCACATTTTCTCTTCTGGCCATAGGAGGGCTGCCAATGGCAAACTGATATCAACACAAATGCCATCATGTTACAAGGCAGCATTGTCCTCGACAGTCACACAAACGACAGGGAGGATGGAAGGAGCCGCCTCGTGTGAATATGGTATTGATCTCATGGTCTCGTCTGGGGAGCGGGAGCACGATCAAGGAATAGAACCGATTGATTTAGGCTGATGTGTGCTTAATTAAGAAGAGGAATCTTCCCCAGTTCCTGCCAGAGCAATTACCAGAGCATTTCAATGCTTTCCACACCTCTTGCATTCAAGTGCGAGGAAAATAGAGGCCATATTGACTCAATACAGACGTGGCTTTCCTCTAATTAGGGAGTGAATTGAAAAAACAAAAAGGCTCAGGTATAGCTGTGGTCAAGGCTGCTGGGTGGAATACACACGGCTAAAACTCTCACTAAGAAGACAGAAAAGAGCGGTTGATGTGTTGTGGTGGTGACCGCTCTACATGGCCAAACACAAGCAGAAAATCAATACGAGTGGTGTAGGTATCTCCCTGAGGTGTACTCAAACATTACTACTCTGCACCAGCAGTAAAACACTGGTAGTACTGTCTGCATCTCACTTACTGAGTTCTTAGAAGCAGTGCCCTCCGCTGACATCAACTACAGCAGAACTGTGTGGGGCATTTTATGAACCGAGGTTCTGGCGGGAAGACACCAAGATGCAGTAAGAAGAAAAGCCAGAACAACCAGATGGCTTTAGTTTGCGCACAAACTTTGATGTTGACTTGTTGTGCCCATTATTTTTTTTTTTCTTAAATATGTCTCCTTTGACCACGAATGCTACAAAATTCACTCATTAATCAATGATTTTCCTGAGATTTAGATTTTCTAAATTGGTTGCTAGGTAAAACAATCTGGTTGATATGGAGAAATCAATGATGTCATTAAAGGTTACCCCTTGAGTGATGTACACCAAGTCTCATGTCTTTAGCATTTTCTGAAGCTGGTACATAGATCGACTGATTTGGTTGCTAGGGTCAAAAGTTTAGTTGCTATAGAGGAGTCAGTGAATAATTGTTAATACTGGTAAAATAAACTCTCTATGTCTATTTTTTCCTAAGGTAAGATGGGGTAGGAAAAACTTTTTGCTATGTTGAACAGCCTGGTTGCCGAGAAGGGGTCAATGAGAAAATATAATTTACCCCGTGCCACTATTTGTAAAAAATAAATTAACCGGCATGCCTCAAGAATTTTCCTAAGCTGAGATATGCTAATATGGTTGCTATGGAGGAGTCAGTGACATAATGTAACGTTGATGTCTCTGGGAGTGAAATAGAGCAACCCACATGTTTATCATTTACAAAAGTCGAGATAGATTTCAGAAATTTTGATTGCTAGGGTAAAACGTTTGGTCGCTAGGGAGCAGTCACTTTAAATTGTTACTATGGTATGTTGTCTTTTCCCATTTATTTTCAATGGACATTATATGTCAATGGTACTTTCTAGGGTTCAAATACTGTTGCACTGTGGTTGGCTTGCTCTTACATAGACTGGTAACCTTTACAAGTGTGTACGCTTCTATGAGGTTCTCAGTACGAGTTTACAAAGTTTGACCACATGTTACCCAAGGAAAATTTCCCAGCATTCCCAGTGATTTCCCAAAATTCTTTCAGATGTACCGGTCTGAAAAGATACAGCAAGATATAACTATATTACTTTATTTATTGGACAATCCTGGTTTGTTGTGGAATTCTTGAGTAAAGTACTATAAAAAGAAGCTGGGGTTATAAAAAATATATTAAATTCTATATAAAGGTAATTAATTAGAGCAATCTATAAAGTACTAAAAAAGCACATGTACTTGTAAGGGTTAATGTACTTAACGCAGAAAAATAACAGCAGCACATGCTTCGTAAGGCAATTTAAATTTCAAAACTGCAGTAACTGTGATTAAATTGATTCCAGCACTCACCTATGATCATTTTCTTTTCTGCTCTTGAAAAATTAGGGAGAAGGATAATAAGCTCAAAATAATAAGCTCAAAAGAAGCTCTCTTTTAGACTTTTAAAGCTGTGGCATGGCTATAAAATTTCAAAAACTTTTAATTAACACAAACAATATGTAGCTGACATAATTTTTAAAATATATTATACATATATTTTAAAAAGGCAAAATGCTTCACTTTTAGCTCTCAACTGCAGTCTGAAAAAAGGCATCCATCTTCTGCAGTTATCTTTGCTGCAAGCACTGCAGACTTTAATATATAGAGTGACCAGAAGGCTATGGCAGAAAAAATAATAAGAAAAGAAAATTCAGTGGAACCTCAATTAAACCCTAAATATTTGTGCCACTTAAAAATGAACAAACTCAACAAAAGTAAGGTTTCGTTGTTGTGTGAGAGCATACAGGCCCCGTCATAGAGAGATTAGAGAGGTTCAAGTTTTAGTAAATTATACTACTGTTCCCAATCTATGGTGTGGTTGGGTTGTCTGGATTCCCGGGCTTGAGGCATAGGAACCCAGGGTCTGATCCTCAGGCTGACTCGGTCCGTCTCCACTGCATCAACCCTATGTCAGAATGTCACAAATATATATATATATATATATATATATATATATATATGAAGAGTTTTGTTCCAAATTGAGTTCAAGGTTTTTTTTACAAATTGAGATATATCCATGAAAGCAAAGAAGAGGTGTAAAAATGCCAGCTGTCTAAAGTTTTGAACTGTTTGAACAGAATCAGGTCATTTTTCTAGCTGATCACAGCTCAGCCGAGACGTCCCAAAGTCACCGGGAGTCAAAAGGGGAGACTGTGGGAGGGGGCGAAGCTTAAAACTCTGCATTTCGGAGCAGTGAGTCCAATATCTGCATGTGGGTTCTGACACTGTTATACCGATTTATTCTGGAGCTACCCACTTGATTCAAAATCATGAAGGGTTTCATTTAAAAAGAAATAAAGATTTATATTGATTACATGGATTTGTAGCGTATGGTAAAAAACTAGGGCCAAGAAGTAAAAAATTAACAAGAAACAGGGAATTTCAGTCAAGTTACTGGCTCAAACCCATCAGAGGAACACACTTTACAAATCAATTATTAATCATGTCATCAACAGTAACAGAAATCCTAGAAGAATATGGAAACAAGGTTATAACACAGTTATGTCTCTATTGCATTACGGGCCAATCATTTTCTCTTCAGAAAGAGATGCGTCAGACGTTGTGACCCGATTGGTCTACTGATATTTGAATCTAAATGATAATTAGTGCTTTATACCATGTAAAATATTTAAAAAAATAATAACAGAAAATAATTACAGAAAACTATGATTAGTTTTCAATTTAGAAAAGGATGGCCTCCAAATGGCGTGCCCCAGCCAACCGGTTGAGAATCACTGCTCTAGAAGTTACAGACTTCTAGAAACTTCAGTACAGAAACAAACAAACCTACTGAAAGATAAAATGATGGGTAAACCTTGTGGCCCTCTACCAATAAGTCGAGAGTGTTGATGAAGGGATGAAACAGGAAAAGCGTGATCCACAAGCTGTTTGAACGGTTATAGAAGCTCACTCCCAAAAGAAACCCTCGTGTTCTGCAGAAACAAACATTGAGATTCTTTTTCAGTAAAGGTAAATAAACATTTCTCTAATGTTTAGCCATACATTTGGAATTCTCTGGATGTTTCGCATTTGAATGAGGTAAATCTCAGTTTCCAAACACCATGAAGAAAAACTAACTTTATTCTCACATTAGGTGGTATTTGGTCTAGAAGACTTCCTGATGAGTAAAGGGTTAATTCCTTTAGAGAAATCTTTAGACTGGGAATAAACTTGCCATGACGGTGAGGAGTCTTCAAACGTCCCACCACAGCGAGACTGCATTACCTGTGCAAATACAGGTCTTACTGAACTGAGACAAAGCCATGAATAATGCAACCAGCTCCCTGCACCAGGAAGAATATCAATGAGATTCCTACATTTACCAACTTTATGATCCTTATTAGCGCTCCAATGAGCCATCATCGAGCTTAATCTGTAAAATACACAGACTTTATATCTGTGCATTAGCTCCAGACTCCTGAAAAATCTACTCTTCTTGGTTTGTTGGCACATGCAGGCAGTTAACCTGCAACAGATAAAGAGAAAGTGGTTCTACACAGACACGATTTAACCTTTTAGAGAAAAGGACGCAAGGAGCTGTTGAATAAAACTGTTCTCGCTGGAAATGTTTATTAGACAGGAAGTCATTAGAATGTAAATGTGTTAGGTGCTTTCTCGACCCCATTTTCGCTGCGCTCACAAAATACATAAATATTTGACATTTATCATCTTAATTTGCTGCTGAGACATTCAAAGCTGTAAATTTGTTATAGCTACACTTTTTCATGTTAAAAACAACATATGTACAATAGACAAGATACTGCATTTGGCATAATTACAACAGTCTTGTTATTTAATACACAGATTTTCTCAACAAATCAATCTCATAAAACTATTACAGTAAAAAGGAGACAATTGAAATCACCCTCCAGTTAATTTGAGCATTTCCAAGAAATAGAAAATAAAACGGCATCATACTTAATCATGTACTCCCGGCATCAGCGCCTCTCTCTGATTTCATGTTCAGCAGAATCATTTGCAGGGAATTGGAGAACTGCAAACTTGGCATCATTTGGACAAATTAAATTAGCATGTAAATGCAAAAACACTTCTGCTGATTTTACCCTTAATTATGTGTTGGCATCTACAGAAGCGTATCTAGGCGTGAGTAAGTAAAGGTCACTGCGCATTAAACCGTGGGAGTAGTCCAGAGGTGACAATCCAGATTTGACTGGAACAGATCGGTTTAGATTATAAGTGTGAACAGAAATTGCAGCCCTTATTGCCCAACGGCAGCTTGAGTCTCTGTAATGCCCTCAGTAGATTAAGTACCACTCATAAGAGCCTCTTTAACCAGACTAGATCAATTTGTCTCTCTGGCTTTCAGGCACCCAGCAGCAGTTTGGTAACACAGCACCATAATGTGGTCCAGTATTTACAGTAAAGTCCATTGAGGAGGATGTCTAACCCTCCTAATAAAGCATCTCCAGGTTCAAGACATCCATTTTTCAACCAGCCCAACTGTTCCTTTGGCACAACACTTGGCAAAACGCCTCTCTCCAGCTCAGAAACCTTTGTCGGATTGTTTGGTCCATCAAAACTGATTCCAACAAGTCAGACCCAATGATAGAGGAACCATCAGTGCTCACCCAGAGAGACTCACTCAAAACTGTGCAATAATCACAAAATTGGTTGCAGATTAAAAAAAGCAAAGGAGGTCGCTTGATTATGCTCACATCTGTCAACATATTTATCAAGCCAATGACGACTGTTTTTGTATTGAGTTTTAGCACATGTAACAGCTCCAAAGGCAATGGTCATGACTTCTAAAGGCCTACTCACACAGAGAAGTGGCTTTAGGGTATCTGGGAGAGACCAAATCCATTGCAACTTGCTGCAAATCATGACAGTAGCAAGGGACAGGAAACGTGACGAATCCATCCGGCGAGGAATAAGTTACATTTAACTTTTGTCTGTTCTACTTGCAACACGTTCCTCTATTCGATGTGTGCTTCTCCACAATGCATCTCTATTTTCAGTGTTTGTCTTTTTGTGACAATGGATTCTTTTTGCAGTATATTTGCTGTACATTTCTCTTTTTGCAGCATGTGTTTTTGAGGCATTTGCATTTCTATTTAAGGCAGTACTTCTCATTTTGCAGGTTGCGTCTCTATTTATGGCAACGCCCCTCTATTTGCAGCATGCTATATTTTGTTCACTATTTGCAGAATGTTTCTGTCTATGAAGCAAGTTTCTCTTTTTGCAGAACGTGTCTCTATTCGAAAATGATTTAAAACTATTTGGGCTGCAGCTGTAAGTTTCAATTGCAACAAAAGTTTCTCTTTTAAGTGTGTTTCCTTGGGTTGCAGAAAGTTTAGACTCTCACTATATGCAGTTGCTTTTTTGTTAAATTATGGGGGGAAATAATCCCCATCCTGCTCTGAGGAAAACATGGCTGTGCGTTAACTGATAAATTATATTTTCATGTGTAAAAAGAAATTTAAATTCAACAGTCCTAGTTAAGGATCTCAAGGGAAATAAGAGATTAACCAAAGCTCTTTTAAAATTAAGTTCCCTAAAAAAACAGATTTACAGTGAGAAATGAATAAATATTAATTTTAGATATTGGAAAAAAACAAATAAAATCAATATTGAGCTGGTATAGGTCCCAGTAGACCCATGTTAGCCTTACTTTGGAGCTTTAGAAGATGAAACGCTATAAAATTATGGAATATCTTTCATTTTTACTCACCATCTGTGTGGATAGGCCTGCAGGAAAATCAATCATTTCAAACTTTTTGCACCACTGTTGATGCGGAGAGAACTTCTAGCACCTTTAATCTTAGTAAAAAGTGGAGTAATTTCAATCATGCATTTCTTATTGATTACAAAAAACTCTTAAGGCAAAACATTTTCTGTCAGCTTCTATAAATAAGCTTGTATTGATGCATCTATGAAAACAACACGGTAACACGTTGTGTTCAGAGGGGCTGGGTTCATACAGAGAGCGATATCTTATATTTTGTCGCAAAAAAGTGCATCCCGTCTCTCACTCATATATAATACACAGTTTATGTTGGCAAACCCAGAAACCCAGGTTTTGTGTGAAAGTGCAAACTCTGGAGTTGCTTTGTACGAGAGGTGTCCAGTGTTAGAGCTGGGAGACCTTCCTCGGAATGGGTCGTGGTCTGGGGAATTGCTCAGATCGGCGTGGCTCAGTGTCTTGTCTTCGAATCTGGTGTGGTTTTGGTGGAATGGGTGGTGCATCCAAGCTGGGGGGAATGGATAAGTTTGGAGGCAGAGGAACCTGTCTACGGGGTATGCTCCGCTCGTGCATGCTGTAAGGAGGAGGAGTCTTGTTCTCTCTTCTAAAGAGCTCGTCTGAGCCACTAGAGGCGGAGTTTGGGAGGGCGTGGTCAGTGGATGTGTTCTCTGTCCCAGAAGCCTCAGAGACACTACAGCGACTTAGAGAGGAGATGCCACTGCTGCAGCTTCCAGAGAGTACCGGAGAGTTCGATGTCAGCCCTGCAGACTGGCATTCTGTGGGTGAAGGGGTGAACGGAGGCATGGATGTCTGTAAATAGAACACACACATAAAGAAAAAGCATTGAGTCCAAGCTAAAGAAACCATCAGGTAACACAGGAGCTACTTCCTGTCTTGCTGAGATAATCTACAGTTGAAGGCCAACATAGAATATTGGGCTATTTTGGCTTTATTATTACTGCAAGGCAATTTCGTCTCCTTTCATTACAGAAATAATTTCTGGCCAATTAAATCTGTGGCTAAGGGTGAAGCTTTTTCTAGGATTTCATTTAGTGAATAAAGCCCATTTAGTTTGATTGCACCCCTGAGAGAGCTTCAAACACAACATTTCCTCCAGGAGAAATTCAGCCTTGAGCAGCAAACAGAGTAACTAAAGTTGAGAAAGGAGCAACGCAATAACAGAGAGATTGCATCCAACCACTTCAAGTTCTTGCCATTCAAATACAGATTAGTTTCAAATTACTTTCAACATCAATCACAAATGACAATTCCTATGATTATGTAACACATCAAACTAAAAAAAACACAAAAAAATTGTCTTTAGAATTATATCTTTGATAAATTTAGGGGCCAAACAGCAAAGCTGTGCAGGCACCTATTGTGTTTGTTCCGTTTCTTCTTACAATGTTTAATAATCTTCTTCCGACTACGCCATTGAAGTCGATGGCAGCCCTATGAACCGCTTGCAGGAAAGTTATGAAATTTGGCACACTGATGCAGCTGGTCATTATATGCAATCTGACCCAATCTGGACCCTCTAACTCAAACTATATAGCGCCACCACTAGTTCAAATTTGTACTCATGTTTATTCTAATAACGTTTGAGCTGTATGATCTAAAGACAAAATACTTAACTCTGCTTATTCCTTGGCTCAGGCAAATTCCAATTGACTATATGACGTCATCGTTTATTATGCTAATTAGCTGCCATTCTTAATTATCATCAAATCCTACTTTCAGATTTTCACCAAATTTGTTCCAGATCCTCCACTGAGCATGCTGATTTAAAGTTATAGAATTCAAGTTACTTTGACAAAGTGTTTATGAGTGGGGCATGAAAATTCAGTGCAGTGTTCTCAAGGGTCAGAAAATAAAACAATGGGCAATATTTTTTGCCCTATATCCGTATCGTAAAATCATTAAATTCAATACGTTGGGACCATCATGGCGGATTTTTAATGTTGGTCATGTTGAATGTTGGCCATCTTTTGCAAATGCATCAACATATATTTACAAAAGTTGGCTTGGATATTTGCCAAAATGTTCTGAAGGTACCCAACAAGAGCCGCCACCTTGTGGTAGAATTCTATAATTACATTTAAGAAAATGGTATTAACTTTTGCTAGTTTTAACACATGGAAATGTGTGCATTTGCCTGTTTACCAAGTCAACCTGTTTTAGCTTGTTGAAGTTTGGCCCTGTATTACTGCTTGCAGTTATATTGTGAATTACATCGGGTTGGAAGATGACTGAATGAATAAAAAAACTTCACAAAGCAATTAAATATAAATAGATAACGCCAAATATTGTGTCATAAAGTACTGGTGCCAGATAGTACTGGTTTCAGAACTCCACCTCGAGTCTGCCTCTCACGCGTCCGATCAGTCACAAATTCTTAAACACAGATATATTGTTGCTGGTTATAGCGCTTAGAAAAAAAAGTAAAAACATGCTGCCAGCCAAAAATAAAGTCCCATTTCTCTCTAACCTCATCAATCAACAATTATTAATTTCCCTTGGAATTTAATTGCGTATTGATAAGCATTAAAAAATGTCTAATTTCACAAGAGTTTTATATTTTATTACTCTTTATTATGTTGACTTGTAAAAGGCAACCTATTGTTTTTCGTCTTTTTCTTTGAACGAGCAATTCTAAACACATCTCCACCTAGACTGTTCAAGCTACAGCCACCAAACTTTGTAAAAACATTGAAACTGGTCTGACTGGTTGCTATATCTTTTCAGACTGGCACCATTAAAGGAATACAGAGAAACAGATTATTTTTTTTCCTTCTCATCCTCTTCCTTTCTTTAATTTTCACTCGTGTACCTTCACCCTTCCCCAATCCTTTACCCACTCCCCCTTTCAGTTCAACACCGTCTTGTCCTGACACAACTATTATAAACTGACTCGCGGTAACCACAACTAAAAAATATTTAATAAATACATTCAATGTTCAAATCCAGAGGAGAAAACACCACACCAGGCGTTTTACTCCCCTGGAGAAAGCAAAACTGTCCAACTCAGCAAGGCATGTACTATCCCATGTGATGGCTTTTGAGCAGGACAGTACAAGGTAAAAAAAAAAATAAATAAAAAAAAATAAATAAAAAAAAAGGAATACAGAGAAACCACTGAGACTGCTGGGAAATATTTAACAGACTTAACATGGGGCCAAACTTTGTAAATCTGTAAACCTCATAGAAACTTAAGTAGAGGTCATCAATTTGTGCAAAAACATACCAACCACTGTGTAAAACTATTTGAACCCTAGGCTCTGGAAGGGGTTAAATATTTACCACTGACTAGGGCTGGGCGATATGAAGCAAAAAATATATATCGATATATTTTGCTATATCTCGATATACGATATATATCGCAATATCTTTACAGGATTTATAACCCCCCCATAAAAAAAAAAAAAAAAACTCAACTCAAGCTCATCTTTGCAGGACCTCTGTTGTAAGCAACCTTTTCCAATTCAGCAGCAAGCTGCGCAATCATTTAATAAAATTAAATTAAATATAGGCATTATATCGATATATACGATGTGCCAGGATTCATACCGAGTTTAAAAAATATCTCGATATATTTTAAATATCGAGATATCGCCCACCCCTACCACTGACTCATAAACACAAAATAAATGGGAAATTGCAAATAAAATGTGTTCAAGATGAAACATCAAAGAGAAATGGGATGTTTTCCGCAGATCTCAGCTAAAGAAAATAATAGAGAAAAGGCGCCTGGTTTATATCACTCATATTGATACGATGACCCCAACCATAGAAACCAAAAAATTGACATCTAATCCATTTTGATTATAAAAGCACATTTATAAGCTAGTTAACTATTACTCATCTAGTTATGTCTATTATTGCAGCAAAACAAAACACGACTTGCTAAATACAGGGAATTTACTTTTAAAGCGATTGAACTTGAACAAATGATGAACATAACAGCACTGAAGGGAAAGCGCTGGTCTCAAATATGAAAATATGAGCACTACATAAAATACATTAGTATGGTCTAGTGACTAACTCTTTAGAAGTAGCACTCAGCAGGAAACAACTGGTGTAGCTCTGCATGTTCAAAATCCATCTTATGGAAGCAACAGAATAAAAAGGAACTCAAGAATATGTCTGTGCGCCATTCATCCAGGCTTCCGGCTTGAGACTATTTCTATTTCTGTGGCAAACAAGAGTTCACAGGTGGTCACACAGTTAGTCTTTTCCTTTTCCAACCCGCTGACTGCACTTCCTTCAGGAAATTCACCACAATTCCTGCTGAGATCTTTACCTCCTTCTGAAACAGGAGCCAGCATCTCTGATCTACAAATACCACACGGTTCTTTTCAGCGAGACTTTTACAAGCTGTACTTTTCTAAACACTATAGGTGACGAATCTATACACAAAACAGCACAAGACGATTTCAAAGAAGAGATAAGGAAGGTAATCAACCTGTGTTTCTGAGAAGCCATTACAATCAGATTTAAGGTCTTTTACAATAAAAGACTAGAGCATCCTTTTATTTTATATCTTACCAAATCTTAAAATAGATGATTACATTTTATACTACAATACGAAAGGCATGCACAAACATTAACTGCATTATTTTATAAGACCCACGATCCTTGTTTGACTACATAAAAAGGCAGGAAACACTTTATCTCAGGAACACTGCTGTGTAGGCAGACAGAAACTAAAGGCTGAATATTTTCATACAAAATGAAATTCTTCATTTCTATCTAAAGGTGACATGTCAAGGATGATAATACTATAGGTGCATTGGGCATTCAGAAGCAGTAAAACATTGAATAGTTGAGCTATAGATAGAAAAAGCAGATGCCATAAAGACAAAAATCTAACACTAATCAAAGGGCTCTCGTCACCTCAGGTGCTTTAGCCTTTCAGTGGAAATTTCTATATAAAATGCACTCAGATTCAAATTCAGTGGTCCTTCTATATGAAATGCACTCAGGTGTGCACTGTTAAGAATTAAGTAATAAATAGGCAAATTAAATAATAAAAGCAAAAATAATAATAATAATATGTAAAATGTTAATCAATGTTAAATGGTGTGGCCTTAATTTCCTGTGGCCAGGAGGTAGCTCTAGAACTGATACTGCGAGTTGCTATAGAGATATGTTCTGATCTGGCTTTGTATAAAGCTTTGTTATAATTCATAACATTGTTATAATTTAGATTTTTAATGGCCACCATGTGCCCATAGTTTAGCTAAATCAGAAATCAAAAGTACCAATTTTCGAGATTTTTATACAATATCAAATTTTTTGGTGTTTTGGAAGACCACTTTTTTGCTAGTCTTGGTCCTTTGGTCTGAATTTCAAACATGTCCTTCAAACTCAGCCTGAAATAGAAGTATAAAACAGCAGAAAATGTTATACACTATGTTACCACTAGGTGGCACTGTAACTGACACTGCTATATATAATTGAGTTGCTATATAGGCTGAGTTATTAAAAACTTTCTGTTCATGTCGAAGTTTTGTGTTTCGTGCAATGTAAAAATTGTTTGACAACGTCAAAAAAGATTCACAATTTCACACTCCATTTTCCTTAGGATAAGACTGATTGTAGATGAGATGAGACTGATTGTAGATGAGATAAGACTGATTGTAGATGAGATAAGACTGATTGTAGATGAGATAAGACTGATTGTAGATGAGATAAGGCTGATTAAGTTTGGAGATAAGCGCGTACAGTCTCAAGATGGACATGAACAAAATATTTATGGCAAATAACTGACTTCCTGATGAGTTATTTTTAGGTTTTGGATACACTAAACTTGTTCCGGATTTAATGTTGAAATGTTTTAGGTGGCGATATAGAGCCATTTTTCAACGCATATTTTTTTTAACTCCAATCAGACATAAAAGTTCACAAGATCTGACTAATTTAGTGTCTTTTCACATTTAGGACGTCAAGTGTGTCACATGACCAGCGGAGTTTTCCGCTCCATATAAATCCATGGGCAAAAGTTACATTGTAAGTATTTATACAAACAATTTGAATGATTTTCAAAAGTTATCTACACAGTGAACAAAGTTCAATTGTTTTTTTTAAGTATTTTTGTGTAGCTCACCATGGATCAATTTTCTCCTAAAAAAAAAACTAGGTAAAGCCATGTGATTGACAACTATGATTGACGGCTACACAGAGCTGACTGATGTAATTACATTGTGATTCTCTGACACAAATTCAGAGACGTCGTTTACATTCAGGGGGGGGGGGGGGGGTTACATTCGCCATTCAGGGGTAATGTAACGTGTCCTGCTTTATCACTACAGGTATCAAGGATCTGTCACTTCCAGTTTAATTTCCTGTATTGCTGGTTCGTGGAATCACAATTTTCTGTAATTTTGCGAATCTTTGAGAGTAAATGTTTTGTTTTTTACATGAGCATCTTTTGATTGAGATGGCAGGTGAAACTGTGTTTTCACTGGTCATGTGCTTATCTGATTGCACGTGGCTGATCAATCGCCATGTCTGAGAGAACATTATATTTCGTTATCATTTTCTCCTGTCTGATCATTGTCCTCTTCGCTCTTGTTATCCCCTTATTAATCTAGCTTATCCGACAGTGCCAGACCGTTATCTCCCTCACTTTATATTCTCCATTGCGCATCCAGTATGGCACGATACCTCACTACCAGTGTGCATTGGTGTTTCAGTTCCCATTGCCATGCTTTTTCTCTATGAAAGCCATTTACTTTGTTCTTTTGATGTTAGTGTTGCAATGACCACAAGGTTCTGCTCCAGATTCAGTCTGGAGTTTCTCTCTCTCAATGATGCTATTCATTAAAGATGCATTATTATAAACGCCCGCTATGCATGGGGTTTGTGTTACTCCAAAAGTAAATAATCATGAATGATGCAATCGTAAGGCGTTAGGTTTGTAAGTAAGGCTATGTCACAGTAACATATTTATATTAACCCTTAGAAGTCTCTGCATGCACTAGTGCTTGTGCCAATCACATCGTCTGTTCAGAATTGAACAGAAATACAACCCACCTTTTTGTTTAATTTTATTTATACATATTATGCATAGCTTTTAAAAAGGTTATTAGCTTTGATATTTTTGGTTATGACGCACTATTGGTACGGCAATTAAAAGTAAAATGTGAGAAAATGTGATTGTCTTTCAGTTTCATTTTTCTAACCCCAAATGGATGCCATCAAGTGGTGAACAAAGGGATAATCCTTTGAAAGTACAAGACCTGTAACATGACTTGCGTTTTTCTAAGTTCTTCACATTGTTTTGATCTTGTGTTGGCTTTTGGGGGATTAATGAATTTTTATTTTGTCTCAACACTTAAGATCTCTGTTTGAAAACATAAAAACATTTTTTTTAATATTGTAGTTAAAATGATAATGTAATTGTAAGTTTTGTACAATGCCCCGGACTTCATTTGGGTAAATAAAACTTCTCTAAAAATTCTCAAGATCTCAGTTAAATTTACAATAAAAAGTATGTAATCTTTTTAATAATAATCTACCTTGTTTTTTAAGCGGAAACAAAAACTATTAAAATAAATTTGTGCTTAAAACTAGTGTTTAAAATGTTCTTAGAATGCAGTGATTTGAAACTGAAACACTTGTGTTTAATCATTGACATACATAGGAATACATTGACATTCTTTGTTTTAAAATTATTTTTCACAAGCATTTTATTCTTGTCAAATTGTCTCACCCCATTGACAGATTTTTCACTCGATCAAAGATTGTAACTATATTTAAGCATTTGTTCTTGTTCTGAGAGGGGTGTTTTAATCAAAACTTAACATTGATTACTTAAAATCAGACAACTTTAAAATTCTTGAAGCAAGAATATGTTGAGTCACAATATATTATTTTAAGATTCTAGTTTTATGTTTAATAGCAAATTAAAAAGCTTGTTCTAAGTTTTTTTTCTTCCATTTAGGTCATATTTTCTCAAAGAAAAAGTTAAATAATATATATGCTACAAGTCTAAACTGGACAATTCTTCTTAAAATAAGAAAATAATGATTTTTTTTCAAAATGTAAGCATTTTTCAGTTTCAGTTTTTCCGTCTTTGCATAGAAAAAAAAATCAAGGAATCCTTATGTTACATGATTAAACCCCACTGAACCCTGGCTTGAATGAACTGACCAGAGTCTGATCCAGCCCACCATCCCCAGATGCTGCAGTAAAAACGCAGAGCAGTAAATGCACCAAAGGTCACTTCACAAAACATCCCAGACATCAGGAAAAGGTTACGGTACCTTCTGAGGCGAGCGTGATGTCATCACAGGGGACTGCGATCGTGCCGTTTTGGCAGGAGATCCTATTAAAGGACACAAAAAGTCAATCTTCCTCAGTGGTCACAGGATTCTGTGGTAGAGAACACGCTCACGACTGTCTGTTCATCAGAGAAAAGCTTTACCACAGCTAATGTAAAAGAGAAAAGCCATTTACCACAGGGTCGTTGTTTAGCTACATTTTTACGGCTCTAGTTTGAAATGAACTGATGCACAAAGGAACGCACATTGATGCAGATTAGAAAAAGCATGCAAACGTGTGGAAGGAAACAAAGAATGAGATTTAACGTTACATTGTGCAGTTTTAGACCTGGGACAAAACCCACAGGGGGTGTTATTTTCTCACTTTGGTTACTGTATCTAGAGAATAGTTCTCCCAGAAAGTTTTCCCAGACTTGCAACTCTCGTTATACGAAGGGATGCAAAGAAAAGAGCAGGAAACATTAGAGCAGGAAAGAGAAAGATCGGTGAGATAAAAGCTTGTGGGAAATGACAGTGTCGGTCGGAGCAGATCTCTCTTCTTTACCTTTGTAAGGTGGCCTAGGAGGGACAGGGGGGCCCTTTCCATTAAAGTCAGACAGTGGTGTGTCTAGACTCCAGCTACTGGGGGCAGGTCTCACCACTTTCACACACACACACACACGCACACACACAAACATGCATTTCAGGAAGGTTCAGTCAACCTGGCTCAAAATAAAAATGACCAGATCTGAGGTTGAGGACTGAGAAGATGAACAACATCCCACACAACAAAACTAAAGTTTCACTAGAATTTGACCATGAAATTATGAAATAAATGATATTTTTTTGCACATAATAATGGAAAATAAGATATTGCCTTCATACAACTATAGACATTAGTGTTTGAAAGTGGTTTTTAGTGTACACTATGGTGCTTATTGATGTAATATGAATATTTCTGTGTCATTATGAGTTAAATAAACCTAGTTCTACATTGCTCGGTTAAAGGAGTCTGGTTGCTAGGTGTCTGGACTCAAGATAATAGTCTGGTTTATGGTTGCTAGGTTTTAGTGATGTGTTGGTCATGAACATTACAGCCACTATGAATAAATTTATGAATCTCATTTCTAGTGAGTCTGACGTGTTTTGTTCACCTATTGTATGTGTTTGGGTAAAGTTGGCAGTTTGGAGTGTTCTATTGATGTTCCTATTTTACTCTTAAAGTGTGATGTGGTTTTTGTAAATGTGAGGTGTACGTAGTTGTACTATAGGTAGGATTAGGCGGATTTGTTTCCCCTTGTCACTTTGAGAAAAACATCCAACCATTGTATCTCTATGACCACCTGAAACTAAAACAGAGACCCTGGCATTTTTCAAAATGTGCGGTTACATATGGATGGACAACGCAGAAAAATACAGGGTAAAACATATATTTTAAATACAACACGGTACGTATGAACAGGGCATAAAACAACCCTCAAGTATCTACAATTGTATGAAGCTGATATCTTTGGTAAGGTTGCTAGGGTAAACCGTTTTGTTGCTAAAAGGAGCTATTGTTAGTTTTGAATTCAAACATTGAAAGAATAGAGTAAGTGCAAGTTGCTGAAATCTTGCTGTCAATCACAATAAGCATCACAACACAGTGGGTGAACTCCTTCTCGGGTGGGTCAGAGCATATGCTCACATTCAGCATCAGCAGGTTGTCGAGAAGCATCAGATCTCCATTTGTCTCCTACTCACACTCACCTTTGTCAGGGCTGGAGATGTTGGGGTCACTCCGGGGTAAAGAGGCATCGCCCGCTGGGTGAGGAACTGGCCTCTGTCAGAGAGATTCACATCAACACAGAGCAGATTCACACAAATCAGAGAAACTCAAAAACTAACCCTTAAAAACATTTCTGCTATTATAGAAGTAACAATAAAGCAAATTTTACAGTTTGTCGTTGCAGAAAAATGGTGATGAAACATCTTTTAGATGAAAAATGGAAGGCTGACACAATGAAACAGCAAAAATGTCCAATTTGTGAGCAATAATATCCTTTACAATACAGGAAAATGATAAATACAAAAGTAAAAACACTTGTACGCATCACCAAGAGAACTTCTGGCATCCAATGAATATTCAAATCCTGATACCTGCGAGGGGTCCAGAGGATTCGGGTAGATGGCACTGCAGGGTCTCTCTCTGGGCGAGAGGCAGTTCTCTCGCGAATGCTTGTGTTTATCTGACAACTGTGGAGAACCTGTGAAGGGTAAAGACCTAAGATTTCAGCGCAAACAAGACACACATGCTGCACACAGACAAAATAAAGGACACAGATACCATTCTCATTCCAACGCTACCCAGAGTGCATTGGCAGTAAAGGCTGGTCCCTCCAGCTGGGGTGAAAATTGAGCTTTCTAGGGTGACAGACGGCTATTTCGGCTAGAAATCGACTAAAGTATTGGCCTGGATCTAAATGCAACATCATATCACAATTTCTAACATGAATCCACTAAAACAGATTCAAACCAAGCTATTTGAAATCGGTCAATTGTACCATTGACATTAGCTTTTAATGGCATGTTTATACAATATAACGTAGAAAAATGCGCATAGAGACTGCCACAGTTAATTATACGCAGAGATTTAATTTTCCATATTATCTGAAATTTAAAAATGGTTGAAATTAGTTTCATTACAACCCCATCCCAAGATCAGCCTGGTGCATTTGCACATTTGTATCTAAATGGCACTTAAATTTCTGAGACTTACTTTTATGGTGTCTAAAACCCAAACAAGTTGGAAGTTGTATGACACACAGTTAGCCAAACTTACTATAAATCAGTGCCCTGTTAATTCCAGACAACTACTAGCTAAAGCCCTTTGATCAATCTCAAGGAAGATTTTTCTTTGCTCTGAAACTGGAGTGAGGTGCAGATGCTTTACAGGGGTCTCTAGAGGGGGCCGGAAGGGCTGCCAAGGGGAAAGTGTGAGATATCATAAATGTCTCTGTACATATTCTCCTTTTATGATCGGTGTCTGCGAGTAAACACATGCTGGATGGGGAGAGATAAGAGGAAAGGAAGAGCAGAGTACAGAGGTCTGCTGTATATCAAGACTCTAGCCTTCTGTACCACACAGTAAAGTGCATTAAATTGCCTATAAAATAAGATTTAATGTAGCATTTTATTTAAAACGCTAAAACCAGTCCTAGAGACTTAAATGTGATGGTAAAAGGGGGAAAAACATGTCTATAGGATTCTCATTCAATTAAAAATGAATAAATATAATGTGAATCCTATGGACATATTGTTGAGCCTTATTTTCAGCACTTTGTTCTTACCAACAGTATAATAATTAAAATCTCAACTGCTATAAACTAATAGAGTTAAGATTAGAGATGTACAGTTAACAGTTCATAGACGTGCTGCTTGTTTACAAACTCACCAACGAACAGATTTAGACGTCACATCGACAGTATTCAATACAGTGGAGCACCGTCGAAGCGTAAATTGCACTCACAGCTGTATCTTTAACAGTTCTTAAGTCAGTATACGATCTGCAAGTTGCACATTTTGAAAAATGCAGTGGATTACATCACGGTTTCACAACATGGCAGTGTCGCTATGAAAACGCTTTACGGCAAGACATCGTATTATTGTTAAAAACGGAGTTTACGAAAGAAAGTGATCTTTTTACGCAGTCATCTGGCAGTAGCTGACTGATGGGTTGGTGGATGCGGCATTAAAGCACATTTTTCTTATAAGAGATACGTTAAGAAACATCAGAAACAGCTAGTAATAAAAACACTCTTTTGTTTTTTTTGTTTTTCGAAAGATTTTTTAAGCTATCACAATATTTATAGCCACATTTAACACTTTTTTAAAAACAGAGCTGCTAATATTAAATGAACACACAGTAATGTCTTAAAAAAAATAATCACAGTATTATAAACCAAATTTAATACTTCAAAACACATTACTTGCCATAAAGCATTTCCATCACAACATTACGTGATACCGGGAAACCGTGACGTTTCGCACATCGTGTGAATTTGATACATTATGTCTCGCAATGAGAAAAATAGAACAATGTCTTCACTGATAAGGAACCTCTCTACTTTTTTAAATAATTAATTGTGGAGCTCCAAACATCATCTAAATCATTCTCTAACATTAACAGAGAGATTTGTTTAGTTGAATCATTTGGGTTAATTAAAATTAAAACATTTTACTGTAAATGTTCTTCTCCAGCACATATTTTGATGTCCTGTGTGAGTACGAGAGAACACAAGGAGAACAAACTCCTTCCAGGAAGGTCACCGGTTACAGTTATATTTCTGTTATGGACTAAAGACCCATCTCTTTAGGGTTGCTGTCATGTCCAAGACTATTTCTGTTCCTATTAGTCACTTTTGTTCTTCTGCTCCTCATGTCGATAAATTGTATCAGTTTATTCGTTTTAATGTATTGCTTGTATACAGTTTGCCAAGTGGCATTAGATAAAAAAACATTGATTAATGACTAAATATGTTGATTATGCTAAATATTAAAATAATGTCACAAAAAGACAGATATTTTTTTTGACATTTTCTGAATATAATTGCAAAAAATCTCTTTATGTAAAGCTGCTTTTGAATCTACATTTGACTTGACTAAACTTTACTTTTGTTTACTTTAACCCTAAGATGTCTGGGGCTTTTTTGAGCATTTTTTACAACTGTACAGTTTGCTGTAATAAATTATATGCTTGATATCATTCTTTTAGTACAACTACAGCTTCTTTTTTTTTTTTTTTACAAATATTTTGATTACATTACACAACAATCCTGTAATTGTGCAACAAGTACAATTCACCCAGAGCGGAATTCCACGTAGAACCGCCACTGGCTTCAACACCCATCCTAAATCTAAACAGAACAGAGGTTCTCACCTCGAGCACTGGACGGGGCTGAGCTGGTCACATTTGGAGACGCAGAGTGATTGGAGCTCAGACTGGAAGTGGACGGACTCGGCTGGGAAAGGAACACAGGACAGTAGCTTTAAGTTCTGCACTCCCATGACAGTCTACAAGATGAGGTTCTAGAATAATCATTCAAACTAGATGAAAGAAAAAACCTCGTAAATGAGCTGTCTACCCAGTCTATAATTCACACAATCCCATCCGCACCGAGAGAGAGGAGGGAAAAAGACAGGGAGATAAAGTGGGATACGAGAGAGACAGATGAAAACAGAAAGAGGGCAATTATAACAGAAAAAGGTAGCAGACATGAAGAGCAAGAGAACAGGATGGGGATTAGCTTGAGATTGTAGATGTTCACCTGCATGTTGAAGACTTCATCCGAGCTCTCCGATTGGCCGGTGATGTTGCTAACTTCATTGGAGGCTTGTGATGACAGTGAGGAGGATGAGTAGCGGTTGGCTGCAGGGTAACTCAAGGGACTGGGCGTAGACATGAAAAGAAGATTAGGAAGAGCGATTATGCAACATGTTGAGTATGATTTTGAGAAGGGCAGATTGAAACCTGCGGCGGGCCACCACTCGTGCTCCTCCGTCTGGGCTCAGTATGTTTGGGGCAGAGTTTCTTCCGGGACGAGGGCTGCCATTGGTGAAGTGAATGGGGCTGGCTCGCACATAGGGTGGGAATTCCTACAGACGAGTGCATTATTTAGATCAGGATTTCTTTTCGAGCCAATAACTGGCATGCTTTAATTTCTGAGGTATACCTGGATGCCCAAGCTGGATTTCATGAGGTGAAACTGATCCACCAGCTTCTTGTGTAGGGGTCTCATGTCCTGGGGGACAAACTTCTCATGCACAGTCAAGCCAAACTCCAGGATGTGTGCCTGAGGAGAAACCAGAAGTCAGATCTTTATCATTAGGTTGATATTTATCATTAGGTTGTTTGATAATTCTAAATTAAATAGCTTAGTACATTTGATCTAGATTCAAACCATCAAAACTAAACAGTCAACTCAATTGATCCTGAAAGAGTGGCTTAAAATCGTGATTGAAAGAAAAGTGACTTTAATTTCATGTATGCATGATCTGGTTAACTCTTAGAAGTCTGAGTGGTTTTTAGTAGTATTTTAGAATTTGCTACAATAAATTATCTCTAAAAAGATCATCTTTTTTTAATTCAATATTTTTTTTCATTACATTACACAGTCGTTCCACAACAAACCTGAAATAGATAAAAAAAATCAATTGCAGAGTATTACATTTTGTTATTGGAAGCGTCTTATATGGCGTTTATGACTCATTGGTATCTTAATTATTCATGAGCCTGACCTTTATTATCCTATGAGAAGGTGCAGTGCTATAATTATTAATGTTGCCTAATTCTTGACACGTCCTGTCAAGTTGCAAAACCACGCAGTAGTTTGGAGTTCAGAATGGTTCACAAATGTTGGTTTTCATAGTGCAATTGTGCTGAGGTAATATGTCGCTTTTCTTTATGATGTAGTCAGAGCTAAACTCTGGCTTTGAGCGGTTGGTTGGCCACCAACAACTGACACATTGAAACTATGGTTTTGTAGCAGGTGTTTCCTGAAGAAAGTTATGAGAAGTGGAGAATGGTGGACTTGGGCATTGCATATCAATGCAGTTTGTGTTTTTCTGGCAACATGGTTACAATTTGTATGGACTTCAATTCCACTTCAGTGCAGGTATGTGGGCATTTTATCTGTGGTTATAAGACACTTTTCTTAGTATTTGTTATCAAAAGCCAAGCCAAGCCATACCCACATCTCAACCTACTCTGTACATTCACTCGCTCACTCATTCACTCACTTCAGGCGAGAGACAGAGGTGCGCCAGTCCAACATAGGGCAACACACACATTCACACCTAAGGAATTTTGATTATTCAATTAACCTGACGTGTGCTTTTGGGATTGTGGGGGAAACCGGAGTACATGCAAACTCCTTCCATGAAGGTCACCGACCTCGAACTGATAACCTTCTAACTGAAAGGCCACAGTGCTACCCACTGTGCCACTGTTATTTGCATTTGTGCAGGTGAGAGCTGAAACAAGCGGGGCTTCCGGCCCTTTACGCATGTTTGAACTCATTAAAACTCTTTCAGTCCTCTCTACTATAGGCAAGAACAAAGATCGTTATTACAAGGGTATTGGAATTACTAAGGGGAATTAATAGGGGGATTACTTGTATGGCACACTTCAACCATTGGAAATTTGAAAAGTCTTCACTTTCAAAATGAGATCATTACATATTCATACAGTTTTAACCACTCTGTGATTAGACAGCTTTTTGTTCGGCATATTAACAGAACCAAGTTATGTCAGATCGTCCCCCATAAGACACAATGATGAGAACTGAAGTTTCTTTGTAAAACAGGAAGTTCCTGAATAATCCCCTTTACTTTAGGAAAAAGTAATAGGATCAGGTTGCAGTCTTCTGCAGACTGAAACAAATGTATACATCTCTAAAAAAAGGGGGAAAAAAATAATCATAAATGTTTTGCCAATTGTTCCCTGCTAAAATCTTTCAAAGTTCCCCATCATGCCAGCTACTGGATCATAGCCATGGTTACTGTCGAGACATCAGCATCATGTGCCATGCTCTGGGAACTCTTCTGGGTTACTAAGCAGCATGGACACGAACAGAGGCAGAAAAACTAAACCTTAAACATTAAGTTTGAAGAATACATGAGTTAATGCATTCTGCTGTAAACAAGGACACAAACCTGCTCAAACATGAGCTCTCGGAGGCGGCTGATTTTGTCTCCGTCTTCTGGGTGATTCATGATGTAGTCCTTGACAAAGAATGCCTGCAAAAAAACAAAGAGATATAAACGATTCTACAAACACAAGGGTTTGTGCCGCCAACCTCCACAACTCTCTCTGTTTCCACCTCAACATACTCAACTAAATAATACTCAACAAAATATGAAAACAATGGTTTTGTGGCTTAGTCACTTTGAACCAACAGCTGAAGCTTATTTACATAACAACATTTCTGAAGATGTAAGATCTTTAGTCGAAGTGGTCTTTGGTGACTCGTAAAATGTGATCACGTGCACACACACACGCACACGCACACAAAAAACAAAACGGTAAAAACTAAATTAAAACCTGTGGCTCCTGACAATACATTTGAGCTTTTGTAGAAGGTACAAGACAATTGTTCACATTAACTTTAATCCACAGCTTTGCAAAGAAGAGCTCAAAAGCCTGAAGCATGAGCTTCTTTTGATAATGTTGGAATTTTAATGAAGCTTCTGTTCATGAAAGCTTGATGCATCCTAAATTCGTTTTAGTTTGCTTCTTGACCCTAAAGTTTCTGTAGTGCATTTTGTAAATACTCTAAAACCCCAGTTTCAGCTAAAAATCTCAATTGGCCAAGTTAAATTATATACATATTGAATTTTAATGGAGCTCAAATTTAAATTCCACAAAAAAGGTGTAAGGAACAAGCCACTCAACATTTAAGCCTATGAACATGGTGGAGAGGAAAGCAAGAGCAGAACAGACGGTGAGAATCTGTGTCCGATCTGTTCCTGGGAGAACGGTATCTTTAAAGAGCCAGCAGGAGCAGAAGTTTCTAGAGGAAAACTCTGAAGCTTTAAAGATTTCAGCATGCAGATGCTTCCATTGCCCTCCGCATGACACCGCTTCAACAGCAGCTGAATGCCACCAGCAGATGTCATTTCTAATGCAAGATTCAACGTGTGATGGCAGACCAGTAAAGAAACACAGTGACACGAGGTTTTTAGCAAAGAACTCCTGTAACCTTCACATTGAAGATGGAGAAATGAGTTTAAAAACATAAAACACCAGTTTTTTCGTTTTAATGAACCCATTAAGATCTTTTGAGTTCTTCACTAGTTCTTTGTGGTTTTCGATGTATTGTTATAGCACTTCGTTAGTTTGGCTATTTTGGTACTTGTGGATCTGAAGCAAATTCATGTAAAATATATTTCATTTAAAACTACCAGTCTTTTCAGTGTTTGGGTTACCTTGAGTAATTAAGAGAGGTGACGTTTTCATCGCATGGTAAGGGCATGATATTAAGCATACATTTTGTGTTGATAAAATGCTTTAATTTTGTGATATGAGTGCATTTGTCTTAGTGTGAATGTGCTTTTTGGACAATCAAACAATGTAATTAACATTAAATGCAATTTTCTCTGCAATTTACTGATTCTTTTAATAAAATTCAACTTTCAAAGCTTACTTTTTTTTAACAACCCCCTGTTCTCCCTTGTAAAGCCAATTTGAAAAACTGCTATTCACTACTTGGCCTCTAAGTCGTACAAGTTTATGGTGAAATTTAATCTTGAGAAATAAACGGAGAGGTCTGGTAAAATGTAAAAGCTGAAAATAAAGTGTTTTGTTTTTTTTAATAAAAGCAAAGTTCAAAGAAAAGATTTCTATTGGAGGAACCTTGGTCACGTAACGTTTGAGTAATGAAAAAGTGACTCATGCTACTGGTGGTGTCATTCTGAGTCACTATATAGAGAAAAGGAAAATAAAAATGTAATTACAAATACTTTCCATGCTTCCTTTTTTATTTTGCATAATGAGTTTGAAAGAACTCCAGGAACTCAAAACCCCCGCTTTATTTCACCATCTCTTAGAGCTTATGGAGAAGCTCACTTTGGTGAGCCAATTAAGTCCTCCAGCCTGTAAAAGAGGGGAGTTTCAGAGGGGAATTTCCTCGAGGACTGACTGTAATGTGCTAAAACCTTCAAATATATTAACACCAGCATCTGGAATGTTCAATAAACAACTAATTGGTAATGCTGTCATGTTCTCAATCTAAATGCATTGACTGCAGCTCATGCCAAAATCTTTAGCTTCTTCCGAGCAGCCAAAATGAAGAGAACTAAACCTGAAATATCTGGCATCTGGATCTCATATAAACACAGCTCTTGTATTCAGTCATTCCTCTTTTACATCAGCTCTGCGAGTCTATCAAGGTAAAGACAGCAGGAACTGTATTGTGGGGTTGCTATGCAACAAGGGTTCATACAATCTGGAAAGATCTGTTGTATTCAGACAGCATATGACTTCTTTGAGATGTTATAGATTTTCCCAGGCTTTCACAAGGGGAATGAATCATCTTTCAGGGCTTTTCAAAGGTTTATCGGCAAGAAAGTTATTCCCTTGTGGACCAGCTAAACGTGCGTTAGAACAATGAAGATATCCCAGAGTTCCCGCTGCCATCTGAACTCCGATAGAGAGTGTGTATGCATTTTAACACATCAGTGACCCGATGAGGACTTGGAGTATGTGTGATATTTAGAGAGTTATTGCAGTATGAATGCGAATCTGAACCTCCTGATAGCGCGCCAGTCCTCCGTTAACAGCAGCATCGATGACTCCGTTCAGACACATGGTCAGAGGGTTGATATTCTGCATCTGGCGAGTTTGACACTGCGTGATCAGAGTCCGCAGCTGCAGATTCTTGTTCTCGATCACCTCGATGGCATTCTCCAGGGGACTCACTTCCACCTGACAAGTTAAGAAACACCTTAGAGTGGCACCTAACAGATGTTAGTTTTGAATACAAACGTCAATTATGATACAATGCATTTCCATTCCAAAGTTTTTTGACAATTGAATGTAATCAGAGACATTGCAGAAATATTTGATTAGTTGTGTTTTAACACACAAACAATTTGCCTTTAGAAAAAATTCTAAACACATCTCCTCCACTAAACTCCACAAAAATATCTAAACTGGTCTGACTCGGGTTGCTATTTCTCTTCTGACTGATGCCACTAAGGGGTTTCTGGGAAATTTGAGAATGGTGGGAAATTTTACATTGATTTAACATGGGGTCAAACGTGGTAACTCAAACTGAGAACCTCATAGAAACTTTCACAGTTGTAGAGGTTAACAGTCTGCGAAAGAACATACTGTGCAAAAGTATTAAATATGTACCTATATATGTAAATTATATACCATTGACAAGGGTATGGTAGGTAATGGAAAGGGCTATTTTGAAGATGAGATGATGCAGAGAAATGGGGGATTGTTTATGTCCCTAGCAACCAAACTTTACCCAGGTAACAAAATTTTCTGAACTCTATCTCAGCTTTGGTAAATAAGAAAGAACTGTGGGTTGGTTAAAGTGACAAGGGAAACATTATGTTTTGTCACTGACCCTCCACAGCAACCAGACTGCTTACCATAGCAACCAATTTGGCATCTATCACAGCTTAAGAAAAACATAGAGATATGGGGGTGGTTTAAATCACTGAAATATGCATGGTGAACTTTGTATGTCACTGACTTCTCCATAGCAACCAAAAACTCTAGCTTGGCTTTTTTTTTTTAATTTACTGCATGTATTTGATATTAAAGTATTGTATTTGATGGTGAGGAAGCAGTTTATATATATATATATATATATATATATATATATATATATATATATATAAATATATAAATATAGTTTATATATAAACTGAAGATAGATGGATTTAGAAAATTAATAATATAAAAAAATGAACTAAATTATACATGTAATTTCTGATTAAATTATTTTATCATACTAATGCATTTAAAAAAAAAGACTATTGTACACACAAAAAACTATTTCTATCTATATTGTTTTGTACAGGTAAAAATGTGTATTTAAAAGCAAATACAAACCTACTGAGCTGCAAATTTTAATATTGTACATATTTTGTCAGCCATGGTGTGGTCAAGTATCCCACAGCTTAACAATTGCTACAAAATAGTTTATATACATTAATAATTATTACATTACCACAGCATTTGTTTCAATCCATGGTGTGTCTCTGCCCCAACATCAGTGGGCGTGAGAGTTCTACTTACCAGTTCCCTCCTCTCTACTTCAAACCATCGAGAGATGCCTGGCAGACTCTGAACAAGTGTCAGTGTGGTCCTCTCCACCCACAGGCTCTGAAATTCAACAAACACCCAATGACACACAGCATAGCTCAATCCTCAAACACATGATCCCAGAGTGGCTACAGATATTTCACAAATGCATTTGTTATATGTATTTCTCCTCCAGTACTTCTGCATATCATTTAATCTTCACCTTAAACAGCTCTCTCTCCACCACACAAACTCCACATATTAAATTTCATATTCATAAATTCATTTCCCCATCCATCGCATGTTTAACGAAGGGTGCGCTGTAAGAAATTTCAGATGCTTGATTGTGATATTCAAAACCAGCTCAGTCCAATATAACCCCATCATCTGGATGCTGTCTCAGCCCAAGTTTATCTCCAAATGAGATTTTCAGACATTATTATGGGTGGTAAGTGGACCGGGCACCGGTGTCTGAAATATAATATGTGGCAAGCTAAACTGTTTATTTCAAGCAGCGTAACCAGGTGGAGGTCGAGGGGAATCTAACCCCTGCGGTGGATCGAGTGTTGGCCCAGGCTGTGATTGTCTGAGCTGAAGATATTGAGAAAGAAGAGGAAGGGAAATTATATTTGGAGGGAACCGGTCTCCCAGCCCCTAAATCTTTAATTAGCCTCTCTGGACTGAGGCTGTGAATAATGCAGCATGAGAGAGAACACCTGAGCTCAACACACACACTGTTACAGCGGCCGCCAGTCAGAGGTGGTGAAGTAAAGGAATGAATGCACAAGGGAGAAAAGTGAAACCCCATGAAAAAGATACTGAGTTCATCCAGAATTTTTTCATCACATTAGTTTTTCTTACAATCCATTAAAAAAAGGATAGTGGATTAATTAGAAGAAAAAAAAACATGCTTTTTAACCAGATGCTACAGAAATACTTCTGGTATTTGAGATTTAAGCTCCCCCATTACGGGTTTAGTTGTCCCTAATAATATTAATGATAAAAAAATTATATATTTTTAATAAAGCATAAACAAACAAATGGAAAACAAGAAAACAAAGCTTTTAAAAATAAATACATCAAAAGATGCTTTAAATCTGGAAGGAATCTATTCGAGAGCACATGGCCAATAGAAAAAAACAGCCATGTGCTCTTTTAACAGAGCTGCACAATAAGTGAAGCACATGGCTGTTAAATCATAAAACTGCTATAGCGTGAATCCCAGCACCAGAATGTGAATTTCTAGAGCTATAACATGCCAGAATTCAAGAATATCAAACATAATCTTGTAGCTGAAAGCAAGCAAAATTAAAATGAATTTCTCTTTAGCCAAAATTCCATGAAAGTAAACAAAAATAATAAGTTGAATAAATCTGAAATAATCATGAGTCTCTAAATTATTTACTACGTTATGTTAATGATTTACTCCATGTGACTCTTGAAGGTTAATGATTTACTCATTTATAGAACATATTTCCAAGCCTTTTCAACACCTATTTATAGAAGAATAAATTAGTTTTCTGCAGAAGAGAGGAGCACTTTGTTTTAAAATTGTGATGTATACATTTTCACCATATTTGTATTATTTACTGTATGGAATTTTGATAACTGATCGCTCTGAAAACATGAGCTTATGCATAACGTCTCTTGGAATGAAATAAAACCTGGCAAATCATTGAAACTCACCTTAAATTCATTTTCCTTGTCCTTTGAGCCTTTGTGGAATGGCCGGTCATAGCGAAACCTCCAGATATGGTTGACCTTATAGAAACTCTTAATGTTGTCTGGGACGCCATCTCGTTGCAGGACGTCTTGGCTGTCAGGGATTGGTGTGACCGCATAGATTTGAAGGTCTGCAGGAGCATCCGTCAAGGAATTTTCAACTTTTGATTCTCAATGCTTTCAGCAAGAATCTGCTACAGCAGTTATTCTCTGCTAATAATTTTGTATCATAAACATATTTCACAGTAGAGACATGAGGTCTGATCGGCATAGAAATATAACTGCAGCAGGGCAGTCGTCCTGGATGGCCCATGATTAATGGCCAGTTTGGATAACAAAGCATTGTGCTCATGCGGTTTGACTGGCCCTGTCTGCTCTAATTGAGCTGAAGAGGACGTCACATATTCACCCAGCGCAAGGCCTCCAGGTACATGTCTCATCAGCAGAGCAAACGCTCTCCTGTGACCCACCGTCTACAAGGCTGATTCGCTTTCTGAGAGGAAGGGGATCGATTTTCAGACACATGGATGTGTATTTAAACTTGTGCCTTGTGCTTTTACAATGACATGCAGAATGCAGTCAACCTCAGCAGTCTGCAGCTCAGTCACATGTGAAGCTGGGGTGTTCCAAAAGTAAAACTGGCAATATCCTTTTAAATTACAAAAATAAAGTAAATAAAAAGATGAAATGATATTCTTAAATATTTAAATCAGTGGTTTTTTTGCACCTAGGTCCATTGGTTGGGAAAACCTGCTTTTGGAAGAGTATATATTGCAATTAAAATAGTATTTTGTTATATATTTGTTTAGGAACTCCATTAGCTTCCACGATTATGGTCCCTAATCGTCTTTCAGCTCATATTTTCAATACGATAATGGACACATATTACTAAACGTTCAAAATACATGAAAAAGACTATATTCTTGACACACCACATTAGTTAAATAGAAAGTCCCAAAACATTAAAACAATCCTGTTTAAATAAAAATATATAATTATCTCACATCTTTGTTTCTTACTTTTTAAAATATAAGAAATGTAAAATCTATGTAAAATCCATAGATGCTTTAAATGAAACAGGGTTTTAAAAGCAATTTTTAAGTAACCACCTAAAGCTACAATATTATTATACAATGTTATTTTTCTGGAAAGATCTTGATTAATTGGTTTTAATCAAGAATAATGTTGTTTTACATATTTATTTTTTCATTTATTAAATCATAAGCAGTAGGAGTTTATAAATAATGAGACATGAGAAAGCACACAGCCAAACAGAAGCAAAAGACCATGTGCTCAAACACACAAAACAGATAACGATTCACAAATGGTTGTCATTTTTTTTAAACAGTGGTTCCCAAACCTTTCCTTGCCAGCCGCAGCCGTGTACCCCCTACTACCAACGAATCCTAATTAGTCACTATAATTTACTCTCATGTACCCCCTACAGCCTTCTGTGTACCCCAGTTTTGTGAACAACTGTTTTAAATGGTGGGGTTCCTAATGTGAGCAATTGCACAAACAGTGATTATGAAAAAAGAGCAAGAAAACTGCATTTCAGTCCTTTTTTGTTAATATTTTAGTAAATTTAGAAACTCTTTTGTTTCCACAGCCTGAACCAAGACATTTCTTGGAAACTAATGTCTTTACGGACTAATTATGTGGGTTTCAAATCTACCCTCAAATTAATCTTTGTTCCACCAAAAAAATTTCTTTAGAATTTTGCATTTTTTTTTATTTATTTAAATTTTTTTTTGATTATTTTTTTTAGAGATGGCAGTTAACATTTTACATTTTTTTGTGTTATTTCAAACCAGTATGAGGAACCTAAACAATACACAAACACTCTCACAGTTACAGAAGACAAGCACAATGTAAAAAAAAAAAAACAGTTATGTGAAGGATACACTGTGCTTCTGCCTGGTAGATGGTCTGGTCCGGCTGGTTGGCATGCTGCATGGCAATGGCATGAGGAAACTCGTTGAGCATGCGCTGCTGGAAGGCCTCCAGACGCTCATAGTCATGACCACGGCACACAAACTCTTTATTCTGCACATCACACAGATAGACTTTCTCTAGTTAATACTGACACCAAGTGGAGTTCGGAGTTACCACACTGGGATCAGATGATGTCAGGATGGAAAATACCCGGAGAAAGAAGGGGAACTTCTTTCCGTAGAAGCCCACTCTGAAGAACTCTGGCTCCAGCCGCTGTTGGTCTATTATCTTATCGTAAAATGAAGCTTCCATCATCTGAAACGAGCAGTGTGTTAGCCGTACAAGCTATTAATAAAGTAAAGCACGCCATGGGAAATAATGAGAAACAAGCTCACCCTCATTTTGCTGAGGTTCCTGTAATCATAGTAGGACTCGTACTGGTCTGCTAACTCTCTACACAGTATAATGCCATTCTCCCAACACTGAGGAGAGAGTGGATTCATTTTAATACACATGCAGGTCCATTATTCACCAGTAGAAGCCACTAGAGCATCAGTAATGCACAGAAATGGAGTAAAAACAAGCATCTCCCAAAAAAGATCTAATATAACAAGTCTTTTAAAAAATCTAGCCAGATGGAGACATGGGCATGATCAGCTTGCTGGATCTTTCAGGGAGCCCGTCACTTTCAGGACTGGTGCACTTTGACAATTTCACACTTTTAAATCAGATCACATGCCTGTCTCAATCAATTTAAATAATTAATAACACCAACAATATTTAGTTTATAATTAAACAACTCAAGCTAAAACTTTGGCTGTATTTTCAGAAACACAGGTTTCTGATGAGTTTGGAGGCACAAATTGGAAGTAGCCAGCGATGAAAGTACATCACTTGGAAAAGGTTCACATAGTTGGGGTGAAAGGGAAGCAAAGATGTCTGAAAGATAATTGAGAGGGACAGTTTTCAAAAATGCTTCAGAAACGAGGGTTGTGCCCAAATGTGTGATTTCAGATAATTAATTTGAAAACAATTACACAAAGCAGTGACATTTGCATTGCTGTAACTGTTCCTGAGCTTGCTACATGTGCATATACTCCAGGTGTTCTGTTTCCAGGTCTTTATCAGCATTACTCAGTCTTTGATGGTGCAACACATTCTGCCAGGATCTTTGACTTTGTTCGTGTCAGAAACAGTATTCAAATATAAACATTGTTTCTGAGAAATCACCACTGCGTAATTACAGCTTAATGCAACTAAAACTTACAAATTAGTTACAAATTAGTGATAAAAACCACAATTGTTACCAGACTTGTAGAGGCTTCTAAAATCCAACATAGAGTATTGTTATTTTTCTTTTGCTTCAGACAAATTGGGTCCAACTTTGTGAAGCTGTAACTCAACCTGGAAGACCATGGAAACTTCAAACGGACCACATTTGCAATGAGTATTAGTCTGTGCCAGAACATACCAACCACTGTGTAAAAGCATTTCAAGGGGCTCTAGAAGGGGTTAAAGAATTACCATTGATTTATAATGGCCATTGAAAATAGATAGGAAACGGTAATGAAAAATCAAGAGAAATGGGTCATCACTGACAACTCCCTAGCAACCAAACAGTTTACCCCAGCCACCAAATTCTGGTAAATGATAAAGCCACGGGGGTAGGTTTATGTTACTCACAGTGACTTTGGGAACATTATATTATGTCACTGACCCCTCCATAGCGACCCTTGGGAACATTATATTATGTCACTGACCCCACCATAGCAACCAATTTGGAATATCTCTATCTCAGCGTAGGAATATGGTTGGAACATGTCATAGTATACATCATTCATAGAGAGAAGGGAACATTGTATTAACATCACTGATTTCTCCTTAGCAACCTGTTTACCCCAGCAACTGATGAAAAAAAAATCTATTGCTCCGCTCAGGAAAATAATTGATAAATGAAGTAAAGTTTATACCACACATTTTTTACAAAATCTGTTTTAAACAGCACTTACAAGGCAACATCCAAGTTTGTGTGCCATCTACTTTTTCCATCATGTCTGTCACTTCTCACCCTCAGTTAAAGCAGCCAGCTTCCAGCACTTGTTATTATAAAAAGTGAGACTTATTCGTGAGGTTTCATAGAATTAATTCCTGCAGTTGCATTTATTTTGCTTTGTGCAGGGTTAAGGTTGCTCATAACTGAACTCACTCCCTTCAGAATAATGACTCCTGGAAATTGACTCACAGCCAACACAATGAACACATGAGCGGATGCTAAGGAAAATTCCGACCTTTCCACGATCAAAGTTCTGGATGATGGTGAGATGCAGGAACTCCTTCCTCTGCCACTCGCTGTGCATGGGATAGCTCAGAAACTCCCTCAAGGGTCTCTCAGACCACTCCAAAAGCTCATCATAGAGAAGGAGAGTATACGAGGCCTCTGTCAACAAATATCCCACAAATGTAAGTTTGACAGCCAGGGGTTATGCTTTGAACAGTGTTTATGCTTCAGCACCTGTGTAATTCTGTGCTTTAAGATGCAGGTCGTAGAGCTTGTGAATGTAGCGGATGTACATCTCTTCTTTATTCAACTCGGTCTTATAGAAATTCTGCAGGGAAAACAGATTACAAGATATAAAGCAAATCTCTGTATTTATTTTCGGAGATGCTTTTTCTGACTGACTCATAATTCAAACACCAACTTCACTCACAACATTAATAAACGTACCCCTAAAAGGGAACGGAACAGGCATTTCCATCATCCTTTAAGCAAATTTTGGAATATTGCACAAAAAAACCTTGGATGAAAACACTGCATTAACAAAATGTGCATCATTGCGTTTTTTCTGTTGGAACGAGGGCACATTTTTGCAAAATTATTGGACTAACCAATGGACCGATTTCATTGCACAACTTCTAAAACGATGTAAACAAAAATTCAGATAAACAAAATAACACATACTGACCACAGAAAAATCAGCATACATACTTTTCATAGCGCCATTCCTATTACATCATATTCACACTTGCACGTTTTATTAATATGAGCTGATGGGTTTTTTCTTTTTTAGTAAAATACCTTAAATTATTTCTGTGAAAGCTGCTGATAAATCATAATGTGCTTACCAGCAGACTGACAGTGCAGCCAATCTTTTTACCATCCACTTCCCCCAACTTCATACAGTCTCTGTAACACAGCACAACTTTCTGTGACAAAAACTGATTTAACAAAGGAAAAGTTTTGGTTCACTTTTAGTGCCACTTTTGTGTCATTAAATGCAACTTTACAATAAAAACTTGTTGTGCATGCACATGAATCTCTAAGATCGCAGAGTTTTCCTTCCATCAGTTGGTCACCTGTAGTCCAGCAGTCGCTCCATCAGCCGAGTTACCGTGGCAATGAGGGAAATACCGCTCTCCCGCCACGTCTCTCGCTCGATCTTCTTTAACAGACTGACAGAGGGAACAAACACAGCAGACAAACAGTTACTCATCTGCCTGCCACACGTCCCATCAAGCCCTGCTCACTCACACTTACACACATCAATCCAGCACGACACTGATCAGAGATCATCTTACCTAGGATAGGGACCGAACAGAGGGATTCTAGTCCAGAGCAGCGTAAACGAAACAAAACCATGTTAATGTATTAATAGAAGAGCTCTCACCGGACTCACACACAGTTAGTGGGGTTAGTTAGAAAACAGAAGGAAGATAAACTCAAATGAGAAAAATGTTTTTCAAATGAGAAATCTCTGAATTGTTGAATCTCACAATTCAGACTTGGTTCATTGACTCATTTTCTATACCCACTTACTCTGTCAGGGTCACGGGGTCCCATGCACACTGGGTGGACAGGTATCTGGTCTCTGGCAGAAGTCTCACTTAACTTTGGAATATTTCTATGAACTGAGTTTTTATCTCAAAATACTGATCAAATAACTTCTTAATGTTTGACTTTATAACTTGTATTTGTGCGCTCTTATCTTGCAATTCTGACTTATTAACTTAATATTTTGTAATTTCCTTGATTTCAGACTTTATAATTCACAACTGTGAGGTATTATACAAAAATTATGAAATATTAGTGTGCAATTCTTAATATTTATTACAATTCTGACTTTATAACCTGCAATTTTGTATTTTGTCTTGACATTCTGACTTTAGAATTTAGACTTTAGAATCATCAACTGTGGGTTTTTCTCGCAATAGAGTTAATAACTCGCAATTCTTAATAATTCTTCAAATTAATTCTGTGCTTTTAATGTGTAACACTTAGTTAATAACTTTGAATGTTGTATATTTCAGACTTTCTAATTCACAGCTGTGAACTTTTATGTCAAAATTCTGAATGAATAACTTGCCATTCTTATTTTTATTACAATTCTGACTATATATTCTTTTAACCTACAATTTTGTATTTTTATCTTGATATTCAAAACTTAAAAACCTGAAATTCTTATTAGTTCTCAGACTGTATCATTCTCAACTGAGAGTTTTTCCTCTCAATATTGAATTAATATCTTACAAATCTACCCATTTCTCATAATTCTGAATGAATAGCTTAAAGTTCTGTTTTTTATTTGTATTTTTCACAATTGTGAGATTAAAACTTGAGAAGTCTGACATAATAACTACAAATTTAGAATTGTATGTTTTTATTATGACATTTTGAGATAAAAAAAAAAAAAAAACATGCGTCGCCTCACTTTCTTTATTCAGTGGAGGAACTAGGCTTCTGCAGATAAATATTGGTCAGGAGCCGAGGGTATTTTCATTGATGCAAACCTGCATTTTCTCTGGAAAAACTCCACAAGCAGTGATTTCTTGGATCTTTCACTCACATGCTGTTGAAGAGTTCCCTGTACGTCTCGTCTCCTTTCCCCTCTGACATGAGGCTGTCCAGCTTGTCTATGAGCTTGGCCTCAACCTAAGGAAACAAATGGCAACCTATGAGTGACAAAGACACTGCGAGTTGCATCAGTGACCAGCAGGTAGCACTGTATGACCTGCTTGAAATTCCCACTTCTGCGCTGCTCCCAGTCCATCATGTCATGGAAAATAGGGATCATAACGTTCCTCAGGTCCGGCTGAGGAACCAGCGTCACCTCCAGGAAGGGGCCTATCATTGCCGGGATGAAGTTCAGCTTGTGCTCGCCTGCGTCATAAGAAAGAAGTGCTCATTTCCCATGTTCCATTCATCACAGTTTGAAGAAATATATTGTATGTTCACAGTGTGCTCCTCTTTTAAATGCACGAAATTTAATGACATTGGGCGTTTTTCATCTACTACATCACAATGGAATGAGTGAAACACGACTGGTTCATTTTTAAAACACAACCCTAAGTTTGCTAGGTTTTTTTTTTTTTTTTAAACGTCAAACAAATTTTTAAATCTCATGTTTTGGTATGTTTGTACACGTTTACCAGATCACTAGATTTATTTTTTATGTAACTCATTCATTCATTTTCCTTCTGCTTAATTCCTGTCGGGATCACAGGGGTCTGCTGGTTTCAGCTCACATCAGGCGTCCTCGATGACCAGCCGACCAGTTGTGCGCTTCAGAACAAACATCTTTGGTCAACTCTCTTTAAAACAGTTTATTTTTTCATTTCCTGTAAGTCAAGGGCTTGTATTAACATTTACACACATGGTACGTAGATATTTTTTGTGGCAGGGGCGTGACACCGGTGCCACAGATCAACATCAATCTGTAATTCGTGTCGGAGAGCAAGAGGTCAAATCGCTCTGTAAAAACTTTCGCTTGCTGATGTTTGTGTACCTTAATATCTACGGAAGCTCGGAGGGTGAACACGCATTCTACAGAAACGGAGCAGCATTTAAATATTATGTCTTCTGTGCGTACACGTCTTTGGATGTTTGTGTGGCACGTGTCGGTTTGTGTATGCACACTGGGAACTTCTCATATTGCTCATGACATGCTAGCTGAATAGACTGAACTCCATTGATATGCTAGCTTAGCTAACGGTAGTGATGCTGCTTCAATGTTATTTGTTTTGATCTTTCACTACGTGAAGCAACTCTTCATAGTTTACTAGTAACATGTGGTAAATACTTGGCCATAAGACTTTGACGTATCACAATGTAGGCCATACCTTTCTCTCGCAGGAATGTTGTTGAAATTTGTTTTGGGTTAAGGACCTTCACGTGCAGCAGCAGCACATTCCACCACACCAATAACACAGGGCTATATCTAACTTTAAATCGGTGCTACTAAATGTGAATTTTGGCCGATGCTGATGTATTAAAAAAAAAAAGCAATTATCGGTTCAGTATATGAGCCGGCCGATGAATCGGTCAACCCCTAGTCATTAATCTAATGTGGGAAATTACTCTGGTCTGAAGGGCTTACCTAAATTCTGCCACATGCTGAAGATCTCGCATCCCATCATCACACGCATATCTCCATACCTGAAAACCACAAAAAGGGCCAAAACCAATGAGATTACATTGTGCCAGTCTGCAAAGATTACAGACCACCACTGTGAATCATCTGCCACCGTCCTCAGCATCACCTCCTCAAGCAAACTACTCTTGTATCCAAATGTCTCCTTGTTCTTCATTCAATAAACAATTTTTTTATTAAAGCTATGATATAATGAAATGATGAATCCAAACTGACTTTTCCAGGATTTTCTTCCTTTTCGAGGCCGAGAAGGTCTCAAGCTGCAGGCAGGGTTGATTGATGAATATAACAGACAAGCAAAAGTAGGAATCCCACACCTATGGGAACATAAACTCGATTTAAAAACAAAACTGAATAGTATCACTGTTTCACGTGGACTGAAAACAGACCTTATAATCGAACTTGTCATCGAGGAAGTTTTTACGTAAAGCGTCGGACAGGTAGAGCACAGTGGTGATGATGATGCTGGAAATCAAACAAAGATCATGCATCAGATGATTTCAAACTAAAACATTAGGATCCATTCCTTCAAATTGGTGTCGTCCCTAAGACTTATTTATGTATAAATATGCATTAAATTGCTTCATAAATAGATTTTATTACCAAGCAAAGTGTACTACATACTATTCTTATTACAAATCCACCTAAAAGACTGAAAAATAACATTTACTGCTTGTTCCCATTCTCTGATGCTACACTTCACCATAAAATACAACGATTACGTTCTTTTGCATTGATATTCAAATGCATTTATAACGTTTGTTTCAAGTACATTGTTCCCAGCATTTAACTCATTCCTGTTACCCCCTCCTGAAAACTGTGGAATTTCCATGTCAGTTTTTCAGCAGAACGTTGCATCACTTGAATCTTTAGAAGGCCGTGGGAAGGGCAAAAGTAATTCTCTCAATTTCTAGGAACGTCATTTGAAAAACAACATCCAACTTTAATTTTAATTCTTCAATTCTAACAGAGATTTAATTAGTTTATTGTAAAAATTCACATATTTGCTAAATAACTGAATTTTCAGAACTTCCTGGTTCTACAATCATGTGCACCATGTATTTGCTAAAACTCAGTCCTGTTACTTAAATAAAGAATAGTGTTAGTAGCAAGAAAACGCGGCACCCATCTTTTGAATATAAATCTAATAAAAAAAAAAGTAATTTAAAATGGACCAATACCCATTTGTAATATGCAAGTATGTTTGCTACTGGAATTTGTTTTAAAATCAAGTAAAAAAAGAAGTGACAGACTTGTTGGTGACGAGCCGCATGGCTGTCCAGTCTTTGGGGAACATCTCCGGTCTGATCAAGATCCGGAATACTGTGAAGATGTGCAAGAGAAAGTCCTGGTGGAAAGTAACAGAAGATAAGTGAGGTGTTTCAGAGAGTTTTTAATAAATTACTGTAAAAGTGACACCTACCCGGAGCTGATCTTTACTGATAAATCTCTGCAGGAGCTGAAGGTAGTGCCTGTCCTTCATCTGCCTCAAGAGAGCTAAGAGACACGACACAAACTCACCCTGAAACACAAGATCAACAGTAGAACAAACTAATCAAAACAAAACCAACAATATATTTTCATTGTTCAACTAAACAAACCATTTTTGTAATATAACTTAGTTTGTATTAAAGTGTGTGAGTCTTTATATTTTATCCTTTACTAGACTGAAACCTTTGTGATTTTACCAGTTTTCAGCACTGCATCTTTAAACTTTTATTTTGATGTTACACTACAGTTACAAGACTAACATCTATTGATAATACAGAAATAAAAAAACTGTTAAAACACAAGTTTTGTTTTTACATTTTCTTATGTTTCCCTATTTCTATTAACATACCAAAAGTAAAAGTCTTGTGTATTTTGTAGACAGAGATTTAAACTTGTATTCTAATAACAATTAACATAATGTATTGCTTTCTTTTTAAATGGAGTAATTTCTATTTAATATAATTTTCAATAATAGTGTAATCTCATCACTAAGTGTTTATTTTATATTTAAAAATACTTCAAAACACACCAATTCTCTCTGATCTGAAATGTTTGGCTGATTTCTGTATACATTTCATCCAAAATCACTTCGAAAGCACATTTCACGCAGATCGAGCTTTAAATTGCTTGTAAGAATTCATTTACACAACACAAGGAAAAAAAATGATCACAGAGCATTTGATTGCCGCACTGTGCAGCGCCTAACCCCCATGATGGCTCTCCCTGGCTCTGACGGTGGAGGAATGAATTGGAGTTGAAATGAGGAGCGCATGGGGAGCAGTGAGCTGATGAAAGGCTCGAGGCGTCGGAGAATATGGCTGCCAGAATTCACCTGCTGATCTCAACACACTTTGATGTGGAAACGCTTTGAGTGCAAGACTAGAATTTTACATCTTTTACCCACATTTTTACTCTAGATAAAGATTTCTCATTTATTGGTTTTTCAGACCATGCCTTGAATTCTCCACCTTGACGTTTCTCAGCATCTTTGCTAAACATAGCCGCTTCATAACTCGTGTGAATGGCGAATAAGCTATGAAAAGGAAATCATAGGAACGGTAAACAATAATATTTGAGGTTCCTACAGAACAAAATGTACCTCTTATCAAAATGATGCTTCTTTTTAAAGCATTAAAATGGTAATTTCTGTGGGTTTAATAATCAAAAAACAGCAAGCTGAGATCCTTGAAAGATCAAAAAGCTCTTCTGTTTTGAAAAAGAAAAATAGGAAACAAAAAAACATGACATTTTTCATTAAAGCTGCACTAATAAAAATAAGGCATTTTAAGCCTCAATAATCACAAAAAAGTGTCATGAAATCCTTGAGGATCTGTGCTACTGAAAATTAAAGAGCTCCAATGACTTGCAGAAAAAATACAACTGTTCGTCACTAAGACGAAATAAAGCATCTTCATGAGATCATGATTTCAGCATCTACGAGTGTTTTTGTAATGGAGCCTGTAGTTTTTCCTGGGCTTTTCGTATGTCTGTCATTACAGAATCTGATTGTTAAGTCTGATGTGAACTCCAAACTAAGTCTGCATTACACGGCAAGTATTGTGTTTTTTGAAAACTTGACTATGGACTTTTGAAATGTGAAAAACTTACACCACATCTGGCAAAATATCTTTTTTTTAAAGGTGTTTATCGCATTTTGTAACCAAACTCCTCAATTATAGACTGGATTATAGGCTGGTCAGATTTACACACAGGCAATTAGTCAAACATCTATATTCCGTAGTGTTTTTGCCCTTTCACAACAATCAAAGCTGTATTGAAATGTTTAAAGGCATGTTTTGCGGTGAGTAAATTTCTATTTAATGAAACCATCGTTTTAATGCTGGACATTGTTGAAACGGTGGGTGCTGCGTTTATGGATGTACAGTGAGAGCAGTCAGGTTGCATTAGAGGATCGAGACAAATGACGTGAGAATGGGAGCTGCGCACTTTTAACCCCATGACTCACTCTTAGCATTTAAGCAGACGCTAAATCACATGCACCGCATGGAAACATCAAATTACAGATTGAATTCCCTATCATCTCGGGATGAATTATGATGGACCTGAGAATGATTTTTATCTGTTGGCTTCATACCGTCACATCTTGAACTTGAGGTCGTAGCGTTGGCCCTGCTGGCTGAGGCCGGTTAGCAATCTCCAGAATGATCTGCAGTAACACCCCCAAAACACTCTCTACGATCAGATCCACCTCTTCAGAAGCGGTCACCTCCTACAAACATACACACAGAGACACACGCGTGTGATGTTTTTGCCCTTGCAAGAGGTCATTGGGGATCTTACGTGCACATTTCGACAGCCTCTAATGGTAGTGAGACATGAAAGGTTCAGCTGTCACTCCAGGTTAAACAAGATCATGAGGATGCCCACTTTGTGCAGCATTCCGCTCCTTCAAGGTCAGGCAGGATGTCCTCATTTAGACCTGTGTCAGCGTTTTCACAAGAGCAGTTTCCTGTGCTCGTCTTCAAAGTAGAAGGCCAACAACGATTGTGGATATGCAAAACATCCGATAAGTTCTGAGCCATACAGAAAATCAAAATAATAAAGTGCAGAGAGTAGTTATTGTGTGTTTAACTATTTCTTTTTTAGTCTGGAAACTCTACTATTGGGTGTTTTAATATTAAAATGCACTTATATGCTCAACAAAGAACTGAATGTTTTAAAAAGGGAATTGAAAACATTGCATTTTAAAACTTCTTTTACTAATATTAATTGATTTTGCTAATTATTTTTAATGAAATGCAGTATCACCATCATTACTACCCTCAAGAAGTTCCAGAACATGGATAGACCACTTCAGTGTTGCAACTAGTCACAATTCAGCTACACGAAACTGATGGGATTCAAGATTTTATTGAGCGTACAGAGCCAAATTCACAGTGTTAAATCAACACTGCTGGTGTCAATAGTGTGAATCTATATTACCACCGCCCCAGTGGTGAATGGACTAGTTGCTCTGAGCCTTGTGATGCACTTCCTTTCAGAAATTGTATGCATCATCAACCTCTGGTATACTCAATCCAAACACGTCTTAAAATGTGCGCAAAAAAAACAGTTTAACAGTTTTTTCAGAGACAGAAGAAGAAGAGCACAGGAACCTGCTTTGTTCTGCTGTCTACAGCATCTTTGAAATACAGTGGAAATGGAACTTTTTACAGTTTTCCTGCCGATGATGGCATCCGTAAACATCTGATCAGCTCCTTGAAACTCTTAACTAGCTCTGTGTGGGTTTTTTTAACAGCATATTGCATTTGACATTATAAATATGTTCATATTTAGAGCCATTTTACAGTGTTTAAGTGAAAGTTTTGCAGAACATCTATAATTACATCTATAATATGTAATTAAAGTTACAATCAAATGTTCACGCTTTAAATGGGATATTACAATAATAAAATTCCGTGATTCAGTTTTGTGATGTGTTTCAATATAATTAAGATTTGAGGTAACTTTAGCAAGCTCATTTCAGTTGCTTGCGTAAAGCGCGTTATTCAAACAAGTAAATGTCTTTTGAAATACATGTAGATCTAATGCCAAATGTGAATAGCGTAAATGTTTTTACAAGGATGCTTTTTCCAACACAGGATAACTGTCCTGAGCAATCATCATTAGAAATGGTTCACCCATGAAATTGAGAAAGGAGTTAGAGCACAGTATTGGTTTGTAAGCTACATGAATGTTGGGCTGTGCACCTATATAACAAACTTTTATCATCGCAGTATCCCAGTATCATTGCACATTTATCGCTGTGCCTAATAAAAAAAAAGTACATTAATAGTGTTTAGCGGTTAGATGCTAAGCTAACACTCATGCCATTGTGAACATTGGACTTTTCACTGTCAAACTATGAACTACAGTTGAAAAGCTTTCTCCAGTTTACCAGAGGCTAAAATCAGCAATAACTAAAATGTAAAGAGTAGAACCATTAGCAACTCATTCAATGGTAAAAAATAAAGGAGATTGTGCTATATTTACATTGGGCAGTGTTTATTTGGTCTGCACCATTGACACCAGCAGTGTTGATTTAACACTGAATTGTGCTGTATCGGTGAAGACTCTAATACGAGTCAACATGATAGTGATAATGTGAGTGTTCTCTTACGATGTCGTCTTTCTTGAGGTGAGAGAGCATGCTGGTTAGAATATGAGCACACATCACCAGATCCTGCTGCTCCTGCATGTGAGCCTGCAGCAGACGCAACACTACCGGCAGCAGGATGCATCGAGACTCTGAGAAATAGAACATAGACATGGATTTCTTTACCAAAAAGCTTCGAAATCAGTCCCAACATCATGAAAACGAATGCATCAAAGGCCTCTCGCTCTCTTGGTTCCCACTAAAGAAGTTCTGTTTGTGGAACCACTCCATGTTTTAGTGTTGTCATCTAGCCGGAACTGTAGTAAAAAACAAAATAACACATAACCTCTAAAAACTAGCATCTCGGAGGAATTTGAATGACTAATAAAAAAATGCAACTATCTCATAAGGAGGTACGAGGCTGTTTATTCCTGCTCCCTATGACCATGAGATGGAAGTGTAACAGAAACATGTACATGCCAATCATACATTGTATGGTTGAGTTATAACCTTCCGGACCTTTCTTGTAGAAACATTGAATTTCAGTAGATGAACACATTGTTTACCAAATCCAAAAACTGTCCTATTTTATCATTTTATAAGTCTTTGGATGAGACTCCCAGAGATTGTCGACGGGGCATTAGATCGTACAAACACTGTCGTACAAACAGTATCGTACAAACACTGTCTGATTTCGGTCCGTTTGGTGCAGCAAGGCGCTTCGATCAGAAACCATGGGCACCAAAGGGAAATTACAGATCTTTTCACAAGAAGAAAGACTGGCTCTTTTGATGACGTGACGAGGAGATAAAGGACCCGCTAGGTGGCGCTCATCCTACATTTTCATAGCGACTTCGTACAGGAAACATTAAACAAATATCGCTCCACAAATCCTCCCTTTTCCAACATTTCTGTCAAACGTCTCCCTGAGATCAACCACTAATTGTATAAACTGTTCAACATCTATGATTTTATTGTATGGGTTCTTTGATTTCTTCTCTGTCGTCATCCTCTTCTATCCTGTTTCCCTGTGTGGTGTGGAATGCATCTGTTGTACTTTAAACACCATCTTCAGGCAGGGAGTGTCATGGCATCAATATCGACCCAGATGATGAGCACCCTGCTAACCCCTAACCTTAACCTTAACCCTAACCCTAAGCCATAGGAAGATTCTTGCAAATCTCAATTCAGACCGTTGTGTAGAGGCCTTAAAACCACATATATCCCACTGTAGCTGACTGTTGGTAAATATGTCAAGATAAAGTTTCATCATAGATTTATGATCTAGCTTTAACAACATCCTGTTTGTTTTCAATTCATGCAGTGTTTGCTGAGGCCACTAAAACTTCTCAATTGAACATCAGATATATGCCTATGATCAGAAAATAGCTCTGGGAGAAATTAATTCAATTATTCCATGTTTGGCACAAAAAATAAATAAAAATAACCATCTTCCTGTTGGATAATGGAATTGTACATGTCTTTATTGAATACTCTTAGAGGGCTGTTAGCTAAACTAAAACAGTTTCTGAGCCCCAGCTTTAATGAGTGTGTATTCACCAGGGTTGCTGTAGAGCTGGCTTTCTGTGGTTTTGGCTATACAGTGCAGCCTGACAGCCTCTAGGGGGCAATCTGGCTGGGTGGCACTGGGGAGGCTACCCAATGTATCTCGAACAAAGGTGGCCACCTCTCGCATGGTGAAAAGTTTCAACAACTCCTTGTAAACAGCTGGAAATGACTGGAGAAACACCGCCTGCAGAGACAGACATAACCAGTCACGTTTAAACTTCAATATTCAACTACAAGACTACATTTAAGAGACAATGTAAGAACTTAAATTGAAATGAGCAAAATAAAAAAAATGAGCAAAATAAATCAGACATGGGTACAAAAATGAAATGTACAAGTTCTAATTCATTTTTATTGGAAAGTGTTTTATTTTTTGTTTTAATCTCTTCGTGACGTGTTTTAGAAGGTAACATTTTGGGACGAACTGTGGCTGAGAGCGACACGAGTAACGCAATGACTAATTGGACTATTTTTATAAGCAAAATGGAGGGGTTGCCAAGGTAGAATTTTTGGTCGCTATAGAGGAGTGGTTGCAAGGGTAAATAGTTTTGTTGCTACAGAGCTGTCAGTGATATCATAAAACTTTTATTTGTTACTATGATTAACAATATATTGGCTTTGACAAGTCAACATAAAAAATGGCTACAGAAAAATCCAAGTTGGTTTATTCAAATGCACAAACCACAAAGAAATATTAATATATACAACATCCAACAAACGAGATGAAACATTTGGCGACAACAAAACAAATAAATGAACCCCACCAGTTCAGTTGGAAACTGCTAAAAAGACTACATGAACAAAGTTTAAATAAAAGGTGATTCTTATTTCAAAAGCAACCAAAATAATGTAAAACATAATGCCGCACAACCAAGAGAACACCATGAAGCGTTGGTCATGTGACCTGCTACACTGTCCTATTCTTCCCAAAGAAAACAATGGAACAAGGACAAAATAAAAACACAGGGAAAACAAACCTGATGAACCACAAACGTTATTTAGTCTTTTCAAGCAAGTTCACTTTAACTGTAAATGAAGAGCCTCAGCATTTCATCTCCTTTGCAATTTCATACAGTGGATTTTCCTTTTTCCTCTCCGAGTCCTTAAAAGCCAAATAGCTTTAGCCACTATCCCTTTTACAGCGAAGGAATCGGAAAAGCTAGAAGGGCATGGTGAGAGCTGAGACGCGGGTCATAACCAGCGTGTAATCCCACTGTGAGGGGCCAGCATTCACTTTTAAACAGGGGTAGGAAAGAAGCAAAGGATTATGGAGGATTTGGGTAACTCTGGCCTGCGTTCACTCACGTCCTTTGTTCTGTTCTCTATGAAGATTAAAAAGACAGTCATGTGATATGATTAGAAACAATACACAGATATTTTCAACTGTGAAACGATAAGTGGGTTTAAGCCTTTTACTGGATGTTTGTATGAGAGTGTATGTTGTAGACGTCATCACACATGGGTTTGAGCCAGATCAGACATTAAGTGGCTGAGTTATAACAACTTCCTTTATAGAGTGAAATATTGAATTTTCATGGCCACTTGAGCACATCGTTTATCAAAGGCAAAAAGCTTCGCAATTTAACATCCCATATGTCTTACAGTTTGGAGGTGAACAAATGAAATCTATAGGAGGAAAGCTAATTCAAGTGATATTTTTTTAGAGGGCTTGGTCCATTACATGAGTATTCCAAATTTCAAACCTGCCTTACAAACAAACTCTGAAAAAGCCATATAAAACTGCAGAAAGTCGGATATTCTATATAGCCAGTAGGTAGCACATTAACTCACACTGTAGGTTGCCAAGAACATTTGTTCAGACATGGACTGCAAAGCAAATTTGAGCCAGATCGGACATTGTATTGCTGAGTTATTAGCAACTTCCTGTTTATGTCAAAATTGGAATTTTGATTGCCATTTCTGTGCATAGTTTAATGAAGTCGAAAAATCTTCACAAGTTAGCATCCCATATGTCTTAAAATAAGACTGATGTAAGCTGTGTACCAATCCAGAAGTGTGCATCCTCCTGAGTGCGTATTGTAAGGCCACTTATGTTACAACGGTGCGCCAAGGCTGTTTAATTTCAGCAAAACTCAAACGGTCCTTAAAATGCGTCCTACTTTCCCCTGAATTCCGAGGATGCATCGCGACCATCCTTAGAGGTCCCAGATATGCCACAATGCTTTGCAGGTTTTTGTTCTCATTAGAATCGACACAAAACACACTTATATTTTTGCTAATTGTTTACTTAGCTAATTGTAAAATACAATGTTATTTTAAACATTTATTGTAAACATTAACACACGCAGATGTTAAAGTATTGGTGGATGTCATTATATTCTCAGAAGCAGATGAAAGAGTTTATAAAACTTGTAAAAACAGAATGAAGCTAGACTGTCATCCTGGTTTAAAAAACAACACAAAATAGCAAATAATACAGTACAGAACAAGTTTTAATACAATGTATTAAAAATGTTTAAATAGACAAAAAATAAATAAACAGAACATTTAAAAATAAACCCTAAAACACTAGAAAATAAATTAAAGAACAAAAGAACTTACAGTGATCTTAAAAATGTATCAGACACAAAACATAAATAAAAAAGAATCCGTTGAAGAAAAATATTCCAAAAACAAGAACGTTTCATTAATGAATTTCGAGACACAAACTACTGATCCGGCTGGTGGCGCTAATGCACCATAAAGCAAACTGCCAAAAAAAAAAACAACAGAAGTACGACATTAGCAAAAGTAGTCATTTTTAGAAAAAGCTAAAAGGTCGATTTTGGAAACGCAATCATTACAACTTATTTTTGAGTCTCGGTACCCTACACTTGTGTGCCGAATTTCATTCATGTACCATTAACTGAGAGTGCAACATATGCTGAAACCACTTTTCGAACCACAATCAAACGAAAATTTTCACCAGTTCTGACGTGTGCGAAATTCTGTGACTTTTCAAGCGTGGTTAGGCTCTAAAAAAAAGCACTCAAAGCCACAAACAATAATGCTCTCAGCAATTACAATAGGATTCTACACACCTTTGGTTCTCGAGCCCTAATAATAAGTCAAATTGATTTATTTTTATGCCAATTCCCAAACTTCTTGGGACTAGAGCTTCTCAAAAAGTAGATGCTTCCATTTTACATCATTTCCAAAACTTCATTCACTTATGTGCAGTTTAAATAACATTTTAAACAGTAGTTTAACCTACCCCCACAAAGCATGTTGTTTCCACCACCATGATTTTTAACACATATAGTTTTGATTCTACCCAGCAAACTGTAGTTACATATGCAGCCCTCAGGAAGGACAATGCGCAGAGAATTAGGATAAGCTGAACATGTTGTGAAGCTAATATTCTTCTACGGCTCTGTCACCCAGACCAGTGTACAGATAGCTCCCAGATAAGTCGTTTTTGACAATTGAAGTTGTTGATTGATGCATGGATAGAAGGGTTTTTAAAAATTGGGCAAACTGTCAAAATTCAGGCTATTAAACCAAGTATTTCTTTTTCTTCCTCATTATGGTACGGTGTCCCCTTTCTAAATTTCTAGCAATCTACGTGTGCCTTCATTATCACGCTTCTCTCCATCTTTGCTCTTTCTTTCCATGCGCATCCTTTGTATTCGCTAACAATGTTTCTTTCACTCATTAAAACCCAAAGCAAGTCTTCCTCTGTCCTCTTTCGTCTTTCTCTTTCATGGACTGGTGCAAGCGCCAGTCTCTAAGGCACTTTGTAGAACATCAAAACTGACTTGTGCCTAACCTGAACAAAAGCCAGAGTGACAGCAGACATAAGACGCTCCTGTTTCAGCTCAGGATGGACTGAAATGTTTGTGGGGGAGTTCAAATGCATAGTCTGCATTTCAGGGTGCCTTTGTTCGATGTTCGCCCTATTAAAAATGAATGATCACATTCCTCAAGGGTAAATTCACTTTAAGGCATTTCTCAGGGAAAAAAGCTCAAAGCTGCAACAATGCAAGGGTAATGGCGGTGAATTTAGGAGGCACTTTAGGGGGATACTGTCCACAAAATGTTAATTTTGTAAAATTTTATGTATATGATCCTATTTTACATACTGTAATATATGTATTTATGCTTTGCTTGCTGCAAACCAGTCTTGATTATGCCCTAAATATTTAACATGAACATTTTGTGATGTGTTATTAAAATTAATGCTAATAATAGGCATCATAGGAGCCCGGTTAGGTATGATATTAAATGACCACACTATATTTATTCAATTTAGAGAACAATATGGTTTCAAAAGTGTCCCAACTTTTGTTATAATACAAATCAGTTTCATAAGAGGTCTCTCTCTCTCTCTCTCTCTCCCTCTCTCTCTCTCTTTCTCTCTCTCTCACCTGTGTGTGTGTGATGAACCGTGAGCCCTTGTTCTCCTGCGAGAGGAAGAAGCGGATGGACATGAAGAGCTCATGCATGCAGCAGCGAAACTCCTCCTCGTTCTGTCCGCCTGTGGCTAGTGCAAACAGTCGCCGCGACTGAATGATATACTTAAAAATATACTCCGTTGCCTAGGAGACCAAGAGAACAGCTGAGCTCAGAGAGCATCTAATTAAAGATGAATTGGCTAATGCAAAAGTCATAATGGCCTGGAGCAAAACATTCCTCACAAATTGAAAATCAGGCCATTAGACAGAGAAAATGCATTTGTGTTGCACTCTAAATGCATTTAGGAAAGAGGGGAATTGGGTAAAATGTGAAAAGAAGTTGTTCTTACCTTTAGCACCTGTTGGATGTGATCCTGATGGTCAGCTTCGATAATGCGGTCCACATACCACTTCAAGACCTTGATCAGATCTCTGATTATAAAACAAAACAGCATGACCGTGAACATAGCATTCTTTACTTCATTTACTTCACAATCATTATGCTCATATGTATGTGACAAATAAAACTTGTGAATATTGAATTTGCATCTTCATTATTACAAATTCTTTGTATTTAAACGATTTAAAATAATTGGCATTTTAGTGAAGATAAAATACATTTATGATCATTTTCTAAAAGCACATTAATCTTTGCTCATTCTAGCTTTGCACTCGGGGGAGAAAGATGTGCTGTTCTCTCTCCCTTATCTCTTATCATCCGAGCTGTGCCTGTGTCTGTCTGCAGAGACTCTCACTATCCTGCTCTCCAAATAAAAGGAACTATGGATCTGATCAACTGGTCTCTGAACGCAATTGACACCATTTTCTCGACAACGAGCTTGGGTTCGGGGGAACCCACCAGGCCTGCTGGAACTTACGATGCTGGCTATATGATGGACTCCTGGGCAAAGTGGAGGATCGTGGGCCTGGCTGCTCGGTCCCTGGAGGATGTCAAAGACATTTACATAACTGGAACTGTGATAACTCGGATTCTGCTGATTGGAATAAGTGGAGCTCTCGGCTATCGGCAATTATCAAAAGTGGTCAGTGCTCAAAGCCCCACTAAGCTGACCAACTGGGATGGAATGTTGACTGGACTTAAAACTGTCAGGACTCATGTAACTGTCTATGACTGCAAACTGGATTTCATCATGGAAAGGCAGGCAGAAATGAAACAAAAGTTGGATAAACTGGAGACCGGTGATGGACATTACAAATCTGTAGAAATGTACAGTTTTTGACCAAAATTAACTTCTCTACCATCTGGCTTCCCTTATCTCCTCTGGCCTTGGAGGCCACGAGGAGGAGTCTAAACAATTCCCCATGCGCAAAAGGCTCTTTTTTTGAGCTGCTTTACCTAATGTATATCCATTTCTCTGTTTCTCTCTTAAATACTACCTCTCAACACTGCCCTGTCCTCACCCTGTCTATGTCTGTGGCCAGAGGGGTCCCATTTCATGACAAATAAAGGTTTTTCATCATCATCATCATCATCATCATCATCTCAATCAGCATTACATCTCAATATACCTGTAGGAAAGCGCTCCTGCAAAGTGGCTTTCGATGTAGGTGTCCATGACAGGTTTGAAATGCTGAAACTTGCAGTCCTGCAGCAAGTTTATAATGTGCACCTAAAAGATTAAAAATACCAATGTGACATTAAAAAAAAAAAAAAACTCGCAATTCCAACAATTCAAAGGGTGAAACTGCAGTTTTCACATACCAGACAATCAAAGACCTTGAGTGCATATCTCTGTGAACTCTCATCCAATATCCCAAAGAGAGTATCTAGTGTATCCTGCAAAAACTACCACAACATTCAACCAATTAAAGCACGTGTATAAGCCTGACAGGTCTGTTAAAAAAGCAAAAGGTTTAGCAATGCAGCGGACCTTTACTATTTCCGAGCCATCGATCTCTTTGAGTTTAGACAGGCTGTCGCTGATCCTCTCTGGATGGGCTCTCCATTTGAGCAAATCCAGCATGTCGCCTGCAAGAAACAGTCAATAAGTAATCAACAAGACTGTAAAAAAAACTTCAAGCAAGCATCTCCCATTATCTGATGAATCATGCATGAAATCCTCTATTGTAAATACATCAGAGATGAATACAGCAGGCTTTATTACTACCATTCTGAGTGAGTTTGGTCGAACAGAGGAAGGATGTGATCCACAGGGATTCTTTAGAGCCTTTCATGGTTTGGTTATTGCCAGGCAGGATTGATTTGGAGAAGGGCAGTTTGAGGTAGCGAGAACAGTCCTGCAGGTTTGTGTTCTCCTCGCACTAGAAAACAAGAAGGGCATAAAAACCATTTACTCTCTTCAACTCTTCACCTAAAAAGCACTACCAATGACTTGATCAATGATTTATGGGCATCTTTCTCAAAACAAACTTCACAGGACTTCTTAAAAAGCAAAAACTGCAAAAACCAAGCAAAGCTAAAAAAAAGCTTAGGTTTGGATTTAAAATCTTGATTTTCTTATTTTAAGAAGAATTATCTGGTTTAGACATGTAGGGTATAGAGTATCTAGCTTATTATGAGAAAATATTACCAACATTTTCTTAAGAGGAAAAAAAGTTATTCTGAAATTTTATGAATTAAGAATCTTTGTAAAACAAACTTTTGATTTTAAAACTAGAATCTTAAAATAAGAAATTTTAGAAGTCAGGTTTTTTTAATACAATCCCATCATCTTCTTCTTTTTTTTTACAAATATCTTTTCATTATATTTCACAACAATTCCTAAACAAACTTAAAATTATACAAAATTTACAATTCCAAATATTACATTTTGTCATTTTTAACAGCAAAAAAAAAAAATGATCAAACCGTTTTTATGGTTTAGATCAAAAGACAAATCATCATTCATAAATTCCTCAAAAAAGCAAAGAAAAGGGGTAACCTCTACTAAACCTTATAGACTATTCCAAGCTATTTTTGTGTCTACGTGCTTTTTGTGCCAGAACTTTGAAAAACACAAGCCATATCACAGGTCTTGTACTTATAAGGATTATCCTTTCTTTTATTCACTAGATGGCACTGATTTTGGGTCTATAAAATGAAACTGAAAGACAAACGTGCATTTCCTCCTTTTTAATTTGAATTACGTTGCAAATTATGTCATAACTCTAGTAATGTTTGTTTTAAACCAAAAGTATCAAAACTAATAACCTTTTTAAATAACCTACACATTATATTTTAGATCAAAATTTAAAAATAGGTGGGTCATTCCTACTTAATTCAAACAGCCCTGTGATTGGCATGGTGCATGCAGAGACTTCTAAGGGTTAAAAACAGAAGAAAAGGGTTAAAAACGTGATTCCGTAGTTGTTATGGTCAAAGTTTAACTACTTATCATATTCGGGTTTGAATGATTAATTGCACAGCTATACCAAGTGATATAAAACCACTTTTGTCTAGAAAAAACTGCACCCATTCTCAAAAACACATTTTAGGTAGAACATAGACGAGCAGTTATTCTTATTTTACTTTTATACGAGTTAAATTAACTGGAATAACAATGGATTATTTCTGACTGAATCAGGGTAATGCTCCTTGTACACTTTTACTATTCGCACAAAAACAGCTGACCTTTAATTTATTCTCATGATTAATCACACTGTTTTACACACTGTAAGAGGTCAGCTGTGTGTGCAAGAAGCTCTATGCCGTATGTTGTGCATGTGCAGTGACAGCGCAGAGCAGCATGACGGGATGCAGAGACGTGTGAGGGTACAGTAAATGCTGAAGCAAAACTATTTCAGCATCTGTAAAAAGGCCACGGGGAGCTCTCAGTGCAATACCAGACATGCATAAAGCAATGCATTCCTGTTTCCTGTTGTAAAATATACAAAATTATGTGATGTAACCATTTTTATGCTTTTAGAGTTAGTTTCATCGAAAATCAATATTTATTTATTATTATTATTATATATTTGTGAGTCCCATTCTTCCTTAATAGGTCAGCAACCACGTCAATTAAATTTTCACAAAAGAGAAATTTATAAGTGCGAAGGAGCGGCTCCTTCCCCCATATCTAAAAGATATAATTTTACATTTCGTTTAATTGCATCATTGTTTATCATCAATATTATGGTTATAATACAAGGTTTATATTGTCGACTGTTTTTTGTACCGATGGACATTCATTTGAGTATTTTTGGGAACTTTCCCTTGGCTTTGAGACCCACATCGTTTCAAATGGTGGCAGTGGTGGGACTGCCTTGGTATGAGACGCGGAGAATGGCTGTGCAGGGTGTGGTTTTGGATAGAGATGTTCCGATATAATTTTTCCGATATAATCCCGATACCGATCCCGAAACTTGGGCTCAGGGTATCGGCCGATACGGAGTACTGATCCGATACCTGGGTGTGTATCTGTATATACAGCTGTAGATACAACTATCCCTGTATTAATTGACATTTTATAATTTAAAATAAATTATTTTTTGCTGTGCTTCAGATATACTCGATATGGCAATGACAATGATCAATATCGACATGAAAAAAATGTAATAGAAATACCTATCTTTGAAAAGTGGATACAAGAGAGTTGCAACTGCATACAAGGGCTCTTCCTCGATGGCTGCAAATCCTTTCTTGACGGCCTCAAGAAGAGTGTTTTTCATTGTTTTTTACCATTGTGTCCTCCTGGCTCGCCTGAGCAAGTAGCCATTTTAGAACAGTAACTGTAACTGATCACTTCCGCTACAGACGAGGTGGAGGAGCTAATCTGTTTTTTTATGGGTTTTTTCATGTTGCTTGCATTGTCACGCAAAATAACATGAACACAGGATTTAGAAATATTCCACTTCACAAGCATACCCTCGATTGATTCAGCTATGGACGCGTGTGAGCCGCGAAACTCGTTAGCCTGCAGCACTGCACTTTGAAGAGTAAAAGAGTAAAAGGGTGTCACTGTGTCCACCCAGCAAGCTGTGAAACTCCGTAAAGACCGCGGGATTCGAGATGCAGCTCCAGATGTCAGTAGTGAAGCTAATGTGTTCACGCACTGTCTCATATAATTTAGGGAGCGCTGTTTCCGAGATATATTTGCGACCATGCAAACTGTACCGGGGCTCCAATGTTCAATTAAGCGGTGAAAACCCACTTTTTCGACCACTGACAGTGGCTGGTCATCCAGTACTATGAACTCGATAATCCTGTCGGTTATCTTTATTGCTCGTTGGCTGTCTTGTGTAAACTTTTCTCTTTGTTTGAATGAAGCTTCCAATGTTTGTTGCGTCTAGCGCGGCTTGGCCTTCTCCTTGGTTGCTTGTGGCAACACGACACAACTTCCTGTGTTTGCATTCTGAGCAGCGAAGAAGAATTGATTTCCGCTTTGCAGCGATAAGCAAAGCTAGCGGGTATAACTAGATTATGTTTAGCATAATGGTATCGGATCGGTACGTGGACTCAAATACTCGCGGATACCGATGCCAGATTTTTTTCGATACTGGTATCGGAATCGGAACAACTCTAGTTTTGGAGGCTATGGTTGGGTTCCTTTGAATAGTGGCTGAAGAAGAATAGCCCCGGCCATCAACCCCTGAAGCAGCTGTCAACGGGAGTCTGTTAGGTGTGGCGGCACAAGGGGTTCTTTTAAGGCCAGAGACCCGTTCTTGAGTAAGGTGGCCGGGAGAGGGAGATCAGGAGCAGAGTGGTCTGGTTCAACTGTCCGAGGGCAGCTGCTAAGGGGTACTGAGCAAGATGGGGCATAACGGCGGAGGCATCTGAGAAGGCGTAAGGAAGCAAGACAGACCCATTGGTTGGATAGGGCAGATAGACACACAGAGGAGACAGACACACAGGTCTGCTGTGCAGATATGGCAAAAAAAATGCATGTCTGTGTGGGTGTTGCATATGCCTACAAGTTCTTTTTTGAGAGAAGAAGCTTTGAATTTGTCTGTGAGAATCTCACTGAATCCCATCATGTTCTGCAAGTTGTAGACTTTTATATAGTAAACCATTTTGGCTGCTTTCCGAGCTTTCATTGTTCTTAATGTTCTTTATCTTTGAGAGGTAAACTTCTGACCAGACAGTCAATGTGTTGTTCACCAGTCAGTGACTGTAAGACAATGTTTTAGAATAGTAATCGTTTTCATATCGTCATTTTCAAACCATTTTACTGTACATTCTCTACAGCTCCACACACTGTCAGCACGGTAGATGAACTTAACTTTGGTAACTTTGGATTTAGTGATGTAGGACATTTCCAGACACCAGACCTGTATTTTTAAGTATTTACTCTGACTTGTTCAGCTCAAAAACTTGTTCAGCCAACAATCAGACATTGTGCAATTTTTTTTTAATGCAAAGTGCAATAAAATTACCTGATTATTTAGCTGATCTTTGAAACTTAAAGTAACTTTCATTCACAAACTTACTACATCGGGATGCTGCTTTGACATTACAAGGCTCACTTCCAATTTTTTTTTTTCATTCCTTCAGCTGAGGTTACTGTAGTTAATCAGGTTTCTACCAACAACTAATGGAGCGTGAGTGCTGCCAGCCTGACACAAATAACAGCTGCTCTTTGCATGTGAACATGTGTGTTTGTGACCTCTTTTAAGACCGTTAAATCCACAAACACTTCCACAGGCTGCAATTACCAGAGCTGGGCCAGGAGCCTGCTCTTAAACCGGGTGTGCCTCTGGGATCTGTTCCTGACACGCTTATTTAACCCCTGCACTTTTAATAAGAGGGCTCTTTTTGAATCCGGCACAAAGGAACATGAGGAATTAAATGCCAAGACAATGTGTCATTTGGCATGCAGCGCGATTGTATTGCATGGAAGCCAAAGAGACATTTTGACAGTGGTACCTTATGAACGATGAGCTCGTGGGTGCCGTCTGGCAGAGTTCGCCCGTCTTCTTGCATTAAAGGAACAAAAGAGAATCCAAAGAGCTTCTTTTCCCCCTTGTCTTTTGCTGGTAAAAAAAAAAAAAAAACAAATGGCACATTTAACAACCAATTTACGCAAATACATAGACAATACATGACCATACACACACACACACATATAACTTGTGTATATACACACACACACATACACACACACACAATGTATATATACACTACATACATACATTATTAGTTTTTTACCGACATTACAAAAGTGTGTGTATATATATAAATACCCTAAATTAATATGTGATGAATAAAAACAAATTGATAAATGAAATACTCTTTAAATGAATACTTTATTTTATTTATTTTAAACTTCTGGATGTGTTGTTAGAATTTTTTTATTTAATTTACTTTTCTCTGGATGAATATGAGAAACATTTCATGTATTGTTCCAATTAAATCCCTGGACTGACACAAATCCAAAAGCCACATGCGTCAATAATCCAGATCAATCCCCACTGCTCCAAATAAAAGTATTTCTGACATTTCAAAACTGCATGAAAAAGCAACGGAAGCCTTCCTGATTAAAAATGCTGATACCTGATTGGAATCCATTCTGATCTGTGCAGAATCAATTTGACCTAATATCACCCCATACAAAACAAAAGCACCACCTGGAGATTTTTTCTGATTCATAAAGTTCACAGTTCTTTCTCTTTCATAATCATTTAGAAACGCAGCAGGTTTCTATCAGTGCTGATGTATTCATCCTTTATCACACTTCATTGAAGAACCAGTTGACTACATACCTCCTTCACAGTCTGGTTCGAAAAGCTCTATAATCCAGACAGGACTGTCTCAAATCTCAAAGAATAGCTTGGAACTCACTAAAAGACTTCTTCAGGCAGGCAGTTTGTATACATCATTCATTCATTTTCCAACCCGCATATTCCCTTTATGGGGTCACGGGGGTAGGCTGGTGCCTATCTCCTGCACACATTGGGCAAGAGGCGGAGGTACAACCTGGACAGGTCACCAGTCTATCACAGGGCAACCTTCACTCACACATTCACACCTCAGGGGAATTTGGATTATATAGTTAACTTGACGCATGCTTTGGGGACTGTGGGAGAAAAGCGGAGTACCCGTAGGAAAACCCACGCAAGCAACGGGGAGAACATGCAAACTCCTTCCAAGAAGGTCCCGGGCGAGCCTCGAAATGACAACCTTCAACCCACTGTGCCACCGTGCCTTGTATGTATCATCTATACATAAAACAATTATTTTATTCATTAGTTTGAATTTTGATGTATTTTATATAACTTTGTCTATTTTTATCTCTGTGTTGTCCTCAAGAATCCAGAAAAACCCACAAAATAAAATGCATCATGTAAATGTATTAACGGGGTCATGACATGTTGAGCCTTTAACTGGTGAAATATGGACGTTACCGAAAAAAAAAATAGTTTGTTTCTTTTAAAAACTGGTTTTATTTACGCCATTGACAAAGTCACACGAGTCAAGGGTGGACATGAAAGACAGCGGAAGTGATGAGCTATCCAGATAACAGCACTCTCTTTCTTGATTTCCGGAAACACAAGTCAAACAATGGAATCCCAGTCTCGATTTGTGCACTTATTTCTGAGTTCTTTTGCCATTTTTACTCACAAAATAAAACAAGACCTTCTTTCATTGATGAGTACATTATTTATTAAACTTGTCATTGCGTTGTAAATTTACCATGGAATCAGCCAATGTTCACATCTGGGTCACTACTTAACTCGTTTAACTCGACTTCCCCCTCAGAGTAATAGCGCTCACTGAGTTCTGGTTTGTAGTCCAGATTGTATCATTGTATTGGAGTTTAGAGAAAATGTTCAGAAGAAGTCCGTTTATAGACTTCAGAGATTGCGGAAGTAACACAGCGCACACTCTTGTGTTCTGCTGTGTTCATCGTTTGCAAATTTCAACAGAATTTTACATTTTTAAAGTTTTCCTGCAGATGTCAACCTTATGAAACAGTTTTTTGTGAACATACACAGATACGGTTTTTGTCCCATAAGCAATTAAGGTTTTTTAGTAAATATTTTAGCAGTGGTGAGAAACCTGCCGAAGGGATATCCGGTGCACCTGTAGCGAGGTATCATGATAACTGGTGCATGACCCGTCATCATGTGCTAAAATCGAATTGAATCTATGATGAAGTGGAGAAGCTTAAAAAGCAGATGCATGAGCGACACATCAGTCTCAATATAGATAATGAGGCACAAACATTTCAGATAAGCAACTACAAACAGACGCTCTACCCAATCTTTCTCTCTGACTGGTCTTGCCGTAATGAAGTCGTTTCTTTAGTCGCTCGTTAATCTACAGTTTTAGTGTATTTATTAATTCTTCTGGAGAATTGAATTATCCGGGAGTAATGAGAAAACATTCGGGACTAAACTCCTGGATACCACTCATGGAAAAAGAAACGCATTTCCCATAAAATTAAATCAATGTGAACAACACATTATTAAAAAAAAAATAAAACAAAGTCATGACGCCTTTAAACAAACATCAGTTATCTGTCTCCAACTCACTGGAACAGTGGCGAAACTCGAACCGCACGTGGGAGCCTCGAAACATATCCACAGGTATGGGCAGTTTTATTTGCTCAGCCCATCGCGGACTGTTGTTGTGGTAAAGAACGAAGGTATGATACTCGTCTCCACCCGGCTCACCTGAACCCACGGTCACAAACCCCTGCAGACACAGAAACAAGGGTTAAGAGCATTTCAGAGAGAACATCTAACTCTCGAGATCTTAAACGTCATGGACTCCAAGATAAGTTTCCCCTTCAAAGTTTTAGTGTTGAACAAAAAAAAGTCTCTTTTTATCGGAGTACAAACCTTGAGAGTCTGTCCATCGGCATCAAGAGCATAGACAGTGACCTCCACGTTCCTCGCCACAGTCTTCCCTCCCTTCTCAAACTCACCCTTCTCCAAAGTCACGTAGAGATCATTGCGCATCTCACCTTTAGAAAAAGAGCAAAAAGGGAAATGTTAAACAGAACCAAACCTTTATAAATAACTTTATCAGACTTTCACAATCTTTAAACCAATTAATCAGTGGTTTTAAAAGAACAATTAACCAAAAACACTTTTCTGGTTTATTTTGATTTGATAAGGTGACATTTAAATCTAGTTCTTTCAACATGTTCTTTGTGGAAGCTAACATATAGGATGTTCTCAAAACATTAGCATATTGTGGTCATTATTTCATTATTTTTATCACAATTCATTACAAAGTTCAGTATTTTCTGTAATGTACTGATAAAAATGAGACTTTCATATATTTCAGATTCATTTACACACAACTGAAGTAGATCAAGCCTTTTATTGTTTTAATATCAATGATTTTGGCATGCAGCTCATGAAAATCCAAAATTCCTATCCCAAAAAATTTGCATTTTTCATCCGTCTAACAAAAGAAAAGTGTTTTTAATACAAAAAAAAAATAAAAAAGTCAACCTTCAAAAAATTATGTTCAGTTATGCATTCAATACTTGGCCGACAACTGACTATGGCAGAAATTGGAAAATCAACGGCCAGGCACGTGTTCGACAACACCACAACTTTTGAATACAGCCTCAGAATTGGTTTGAATGAAAAAAGAGAAGAAATAGAACCCATACATTCACATGCTCCCTGAAATTCCCTTGCGTGGCTTGAGTTCATTATTTGATTAGCAACCCAAAAGCTCTCAAGTCATTGCAAATTAGGATTTAATCTGCACATATTGAGGATCCCTAATTTAATTCTTGCACCAAGAAAACATTATTGACAGGAAGCATGGAGTTAAAACAGGACCAAAAGCACAAGATGAATGAAAGCAACTGTTAAAAGAAGAAACAAGTGGATTTTCGTCTTGTTTTTACCCAATGTTGAATAAAGTTATGCTCATAAGCATTATTATTTACATCAATATTATAACAAGTATTAATAGTATTATTGATTTCTTTGCCATCTTTTTCAGAAAATACTAATGACAACACAAAAGAAATTTTTCCACTAATGGTTGGTGGTTGAGTGAAGCCATTTATTGTATTACCCTTTTTACATCATAATTACAAAAGAAACTTATCAAAGGACCTTATCAAAGTATTATCAAAATACCCCCCCCCGCCCCCCATCATCAATAACAGCCCTAAGTCTCTTGAGGTAGTTGTCGATGAGGTGCTTTATTTTCTCTGTAAAGCAGACCATTCTTTTTGGCAAAAAGCCACCAGCTCTTGTACATTCTTCCATGAACTGCCCATTTGAGTTCTCCCCAGAGTGGTTCACCGATACTGAGGTCAGGAGACTGTGGTAGCCACTACAGAACCTTCACTTTGTTAAGGTGATTTGTTATTTGATTTTTTCGTGCTGGAATGTCTAGTAAAGTCCATTGCACTGTTTCCGAGCTGATGAATGCACATTTTAAGCTCACACATCCCCAAAACATCAATGATCCACATCCATGTTTCACAGTGGGGATGGATTTCCATTTATGTTGACTCCTCTTCAAATATAGCGTTTATGGTTGTACACAAAACGTTAAATTTTGGTCTCATTGCTCCTAATATCTTCCAGATGTTCCAGAAGTTTCTGAGCTGTTTGGTATACTGTAAGTGGCCTAATGGCTTTCTTCTGGCAACCCGATCATTCAATCCATTTTACTTCAAGTGATGCATTGTTCTCCTTGAAACAGCCACACCACATTTTTTTGGAGAACCCTGTTATTTAAGGGGTTTTTCTTTCCATCCCTCTCAATTGTTCTGCCAATTGTGGCAAAAATGTTTGGTGGTTTCAACAGAATCCCTCACTTTCGACTTCTTAATCAGAGTTCGAACACTGCAGATTGGCATTCCCAGTCCCTTGGATATCTTTCTATATACCTTTCCTGTTTTGTACTGTTCTACTGCCTTTTCCCATGGATCTTTTGATGGCTCTTTTGCATTCCCCATCACTCACAATTCAGAAATGTCAGAAAGAGGCAAGTCTATCTGGAGCCCAGAAACCTTTTTATGCACAAACATTGATCAAAGCAAACTGGTCGCAGGTGGCAATGGTTGCCATTACCAGCAGTTCAGACACGGAGCAAAATCACCAGGGTGTATTTACTTTTGACCAAGGTAATTCAGAAAGCTTGTAATTATGGTTTAAAAATAGCAAACAAATATTTGACAAGAAATGTCTTCACCCAACGACTAACCATGAGTGGCTAAAATGCTTTTGCGTTATCGTTCATGTTTTCTGAAAGACGGCCAAGGAATCAGAAAATTTACCATGGTATGTAAACTCATGAGCACAAATAAATCTCAACAAATTTGCAAAAACCAAATATTGCGCATGATCTATGGCTACTACTGCAGTCATTTCAGTTTCGTGCAGAAGGTCAAGACTTCCAGCCTTCTAAATGTCCTCAGAAGGTGCATAGGGCATACTAAACAATGCCAACATCAGAGCACTGACATCACAGAGAAAGTAACAGTTTATAACATTATAACTGAAAAAGCAAAAGTAGGTAGAAGAATCATGAGAACAGTAGGAACCAACAAAATCCTGATGTGCGTGCAAGGGAAAAAAAACACTGCAGTCAATCTGCTGTGACTGGTATTTACGTCTAAAGCCAGGTTCAAAGTGCACGATTATCATAGCAGTCATGTTACATCGATGGACTGTCTGGAACAGCGTTCAGTCGTGCTGAATTCACACAGTGCTGATTGCGGATTTCAGACTGCAAGACTTTTGACAGAATCAGGGAACTTTGTCCATGTTCTAAAAGTGCGTCTTGCAAAAACAGTTTTTATTCAGTGCCAGACTGAGATTATTATTAAAATGTGAGCGTGAAAGTACCGTATTTTTCGCCGTATAAGACACACTTTTTCTTCCCCAAAACTGAGGGGGAAAAGTTGGTGCGTCTTATACTGCGAATGCAGAGCGCCGCGGAGCGGAGGGTGGTCACGGCCGTGGGAGAAGAGTAAGAGAGGCTGCAGCTTCGGCCTAGCTCCTGTTGTGGTAAAAATATACCTTCTCAATTGATAATAAACACTGGAGACCGTTTGAGAGAGAACACAGCAAATGCAGCTATTTATTGTAAAGATATAGCAGTCTCTATAGCCTCCTCAAGGGGCGGGACTAAAGTATGACGTGTGCTCTTAAATGTTTCTCAAATTACATTTCTCTAAATGACCACTAGATGGTAGTTTTTTATTGGAAAATTCCCATCACACTCCCCGGCGGTGCGCGCTGACATCATCGCCCATCTCGGCGATCATACCATAGCGCATAGGACTCCGTGAAGGAGGACATTGTTATAAAATCATTTAAGAAGTGTGGTATTAGTAATGCCTTGGATGGAATAGAAGACAACATCTTATTTGACACCAGTGAGGAAGAAAGTGAGGACAATGACTGCGTGGATCTGTCCTGACGGAGGAATTATTGGGGTTCGAATAAAAACATTACAGCCTTTTTTTGTTACTTTTACTGTTTACTGACTTTACTGACTTTTCATGTTTGGCATATAATTGTTCTTAAACTGCTGTTAACTTTTACACAGTTTATATAAAATATTTTACTACAGTATTTGGTTCCTAATTTAAAATTGTGTGCGTCTTATATGCCGGTGTGTCTTATACGGCGAAAAAATACGGTATTTATTTCTTATTTTGGGTCCAAATTGACCAAAAAAAAAGCCCCATTTGAACCGAAATTACTGTTTATTATTGCCATCCATGCCTTTTTATCTCCTCCACAACTTCACGTTGTTCTGGGTGTGGCTCTCTCAATGGTTGCAGGTAGTCACAGACATTATTTCAGTCAGAACACATTTCACACAGCACGACTGTGACTCACTGACAGCTACAGATATGTATTATGTGAGATATCTCGCGACAGGCCTGCAAGTGCCCTGTGACTCTCTCAGAGCGAGTCTTTGGAACTTCTCACTGCAAGATAGTCACACGTGCATGAGCTCGATCTGCCTGTGATTCTAGCATGCGACTGTATGAAAATCAGAGCGAAAATCATGCAGTTTCTCTGCAGTCTGTAGCACTGACGGTGAAGAAATATGCCGTTTCGTATGTCTGGTAGAAAAATATAACACCTTTATAAAAATGCATAAAAACATTTGTTACATTTGGCAAATACAGGTACAACATTTTTTTCATCACAGTTTAAAGTTGTGAAGTTTTTTTTACAATTAATCATAAATTCAAGTTGAAATAATGGCATACTATTTTGAGAATTTGTTTCAAAAAGCGATCATTTTTAAACTTGTTATATTAGTTCACTTTATTTATTTAAATGTTAAACCTAATGGATTAAATATTCAAACCCAATGTTTCACAAACTAGAACCTTTAAGAACACATGCGCAGAAATTACTAGTGCACTTAAAGTATTACCTCCCTTTTTGAGACACAATTTAAACCAGTCGCCATGCCAACAACTGGTTCTGCAACAGTAACTATGGCAACAATCAGATATTTAACAATTACATCATGTTTTCAGGGAGACAAAGGCAGAAACACACAAATACTGATTCCAGAGTCCTACAGTACAGGTCTAGAAATGAGTGGGTCACCATCATGTTCAGTCTTCCAGGGATGCCATAATCATCAGATATAAAGTAAAGAGCATCTCATGCAACATCTCAACATCTGGGTCAGTCAGAGAAAAGCTGTAGTTGAGAATAGTCTTTCTACCACACACAAACTCATTGATGAGTCCCATACCACAAATAAAACAAAGGTGTTGAATTTTGCTCAGCCAATCCATGAACCAGCAGCCTACTCCTCTTCAGGAGCATTTCAGACTTGATCTAGCTTTATCCAAACAAAAACTGCAAGAGCCATCATATTTTACTCAGTTTCCAGTGTTTCACCATGCTTTCCATAGAAAGGCTGAGCACCGTTGGCACAAACACTGATTCGGAATCTGATTCCTCATCCGTCAGGTCATTGCCCATCTGGACGATTTCAGGCTTTTGCTATAATATAAAATCAAATCTGGTTCTTGTTATCATAGGGGAACCTTTCTTGGTGTCATTTAATGCGTATCTTCAAAGGTGCTACTTAAAACTAATATTCAAAGTGATATTTAGAACCAGCCATCAAATGTGTGAAAAAAAATAACTTTTGCATAATATATATGACCAACATCTGTATACACTGTAGCACATTAAAAACTGGTGAAGAATTTTTTTTTTTTTAATATTGTACTTTAGGTGGAAACTATTAATAGATTTTAATGATGTAGAAATTATTGTGTTTTGTGTGTGTGTGTGTGTGTACTGCTCCTTTAACAAGCCTTGCACTCACCTGGCATAATGACATCAGAGAAGCCCAGTTTTTTGGTGATGGATACTCCTCTGGTGAATAGGACCTCTCTGCGGAGCTGCTCAATGTCTCCATGAAGCAGCTGGAGCGCCACTGCCAGACCTGGATTCACATACTTCAAATTAAATCTCAACAAACAGAGACATAATGGACTCGTTTCACATGAATCTGCACAGTTTGATTTTTTTAATGAGTGGAGCTTTGATAAATTCAAAAGCTTTCAAAAGCTCGTGCAGATGATTAATATTCATGTGTATTTAGAGGAGAGAACATGGACATTCATGAGACTGCTCTAAATAAAACATCCCGTCCTCATTAGACTTTTATTAGAACTTGATATAATAACAATTGTTACATTTGAGTAGTTTTATGAACTGAACTTAAATTTCAGAAAGATTCAATGCCCCTTTCATCTCTACGATTAACTGCGGCACACCAACATCTACAACATCCATCTAAGAAACTTAAACATTCAATATTTTAATAGCTTTACTGCTGCATAAGAGTTTGTTGGGGTAACTGTAGAAACTCAACAGGCCACTTGGAGATGAAGGGGCTTAGCTTGACTTCCCCTGTGAGGTGACTGCCACCCTGGAGTTTCACGTACCTGCCCATGTGTGTTACTAATTCACTTTTTCCCATTTAAATGTAAATTATACCTATAAAACATAACAATAAGAAAAATCATTTTATTGTTTCAATTTGGTCTCTAAAATAAAATTTAACTCTACTTAAGTAACTCTGTCCCACACAACATAATAAGACCAATAACAATAACTGATGATATATTTCAATGTACAAAGGACATTTCCAGAAGTTGAAACTCAGGACCTGCCCTGTGTTTATTAGTGTGAGTGGCAGTTAAGAACATACAGGGCTCTCAGTCCTTCTCAAACACGTCTGAGTATTCCCCACATGATAATTAGGGTGTGGCACATCCTAATTACTGAAACAAGTTAATTAAACTATACTAAATAATAGCAAAAAGAGAATTTATTATATAGATTATTTTAAGAAAAGATTTTTAGAAAAAATGCTTATTCTGTGCATTTATTTGCTTGATTTAAGAGCATTTTAAGATATATAAATATATATATTTTTATATAGTTTTCCTAAAAAACATTTTAATTAAATAAAATAGTTATGGCTTGTAAAAAAGAAATTCAGTTTAGTTTTGATATCTAGTAATAGAATAAAACCATATTTATATTTAAACTTTTATAAACAATAGTCTCGGTTGTGATGTGGTGGACAGTGCACTCAACACTGATGCAGTGTGAAGAGTTTGAATCTTGTGAACGCAGATAAATTCCCAGTATGTATCTCACTCTGACTTGCTTCCTGTCTGTCTAATCCAATAGATGCAAACACCAAACAAAAAAAGTTTAAAAAGATTAAAAAAAATTCTCATTTTACGAGCGCATTTTGTGGAATAAAATTACAATCATTTTTGAATTAATGCGTTTTACCTAAAATATTAGGAAATATTTCTAATTTTGAGACCAAATCTTATTGTTACTGACTTGATTTAAGGACATTAATGCAATTTCCCTGCAGATTACCTAGTTCTAAGATCATTAGTTCAAATTTTACAGTTTCAAAGCAGTTTTACTTTCTAAACAGCTTAAAACACTTGTTTTGAGAGTTTTTGTTCATTTTTAAGATCCATCGGCATTCGTAGTCAGCTAGACACTTTTGCTACTTTTATAAAATCTTGCCAAGTCAAATTGTCTCCCCATTGGTAGAGAGTTTTGGTTGATCTAGGAAGAGTAGATTTGTTCCAAGAGAGAGTTTTTTTTTTTTTCAGTGTATTTGAAAGGAATCTGTTGGAAATTGTGGTTTTTGAAAGGAAACAACACCGGACTGAGATGCAGGCTTTTCAACAGAATCCTAGCACACGCAAGCTACAGTGAGAAACAATAAACTCGAAACAGAAGCAGCAATGCCAATTACTATACATTCCTTGTTTATTATTATATAAAACAGTGATTATTCAAATGAATGATAATTATCATAATGAAAGGAATGTTCATAATTATGCTAATTTCAACAAGATCCTGTTTCCTTTGTTTTGAGAATAGCTGATGTGCTTCAGATAACTCTAACAGCACCTGAATCATTTATTTAAGGGATTCAAGTTAAAGATATCCTCCATTTGTGACTCTCACTGCCTGAGCAATTACCTCACCAACTGAACAATTTCCTACATTTGTAAAGATCATATCTTTAGTTTTCAGATAAAAGCTTCTATTAAGCAAGCTGCTGCTTTTATATTCCATTCAGTGTTGAACAAATCAACAGAGTTTGTCTTTCTATCTGATTATTCAACATCTAACAGAAGCGCTGAATGCAAAAATATGCTCTTCACAGAAAATGCAGAAATAGCATAAAACAGTGAATCATTTGGCAGCAAATGCTTGTCTCTGAGCGTATCCTTTTTAGTTCCCTTGCAGAAATGAGTAGTATTATCAAGTGCAGCTGTTTGGAAAAGCCACCCTGAGGGTCTTTTTAAACATTCTAAGGTCTAAAATTATTCCACTCACAATGCAAATGAGGTTTCCGGAAAAGAGGAGCATCTTTCTTTTAAGCCACGCACAGTGAAACAGTGCACATACAGTTAATTCACATTTATTTAGTTAAAACAAAAGGTAATTACCCCAGCAATCCAGTTGTGTTTTAGCTTGACATAATAATAACTAAAAAAAAAAAAAAAACGCCTGTGATTGACTGGCAACCTGTCCAAGGTGTACCCCGTCTCTAACCCAATATGCGCTGGATATAGGCACTGGCAGACTCCCATGACCCCTGAAAGGGAATAAGCGGGATGGGCAAATGGGAAAAAAAAAAAAAAAAACTTTCACTTTTCCCCTACAATCATAATAAGAACTGACTGTAGCTGCAATTCATCGACTGTCCACTTGAGGCTGGAGTGAGCACAATGCCATTGACTCCCATGTTAAAGAAGAGACATGTTTAGAGCTTAGTACCAACTGATTTTTTTTTTTATAAATTATTTTTATTAAGCATCCTGTCTATAGACAACTCAAAAGGGGCAACTTGCTGGCATTTTGTGCACATGGTCCCAATGAAATGTACTGATATTATTATTTGTTGGATTACAAATGGTTAAAAATCATGTTTCTGTGTTTTATATTGTATATTTTTCTGACAGCATCATTACCCGCATTAGATCCTGAAAGGTTGTATCTGGAGTTGACTTTCTTAATAATGTTGTCATGGATTTGACTCCAGTCACTCTCTGTATTGCAGCTGAAAGAAACCAGAAAAAGACAAAGTGAGAGAGTGCCAGCCTCAGTTAGAACACAAACAGGCTGATACGAAGGGCAGCAATCACATTACGCGCTGAGCAAAGCTGATAATATTAGAGAGAACCAGCATAGATCTGGTGCCCGACACATCTGTCTGCGCACTGGAGTAAAGTAGGGCACAATGTTGCAGCAGGGAGCTTTTCAGTTCCACTTTAGACACCCGTGGTATATGGGCACAATGCTTTTAAAAACATAAAGCAAATACTACAGCTTTCCAAGAATCAAACTTAAGTTTTTCGAGGGAAAGGAGAGAGAGGATCAAAAGAGACCGAGTGCAGTGGATGTCATGTTTAAGGAATCGTGTTTATAAAGACAGCGTTCAATTTTTAGACAAGAAATATTTGGGAGTGGCCCAGCAAAGGAAATACAGAATACAGAAATGTAAAGAACAATAAATATTATATGAGAAGAGTACATATATTTGCAATCATTTATAAATACAGCGTGAAGGTAAAAGTGGAAGTAAAAATAATGGAAGGGTTGTTGTCAAAGGAGGGTGAGAGTGAGTTTTCAGGAAGAGCTGGGCATTAAACCTGCGATCTTCAATCTCTTCTTCATTTGGCACTGACCCTTTTAACTAAATAATATTTTTTTTCTATTCTATTATTTCTCCAACCCATAAAACCATGCATTTTTAAAAATATACTGTACCAATTTTGTAAATTTTCCGATTTCAGGAGAACAAAAAAAAAAAAATACAGTTTACTTTCATACCAGCATCAATTCTTAATGGTCACTAATGGTCAGTTGTATGTAGATTGAAATCCAGTCATGAACTAAAACAAAAACAGCAGTGTAAGAGGCTTAAGCCTGGTTGATGAACAACCAAAATCTGGTACCAAACTGAGGTTGAGGAGCAACAGATTCTTGTCATGGCACGATTAAGCACAGCAATAAGGTAGTCATACTGCATCAACAAGTTCTCTGCTATAGATTTCAAAGATTAGGTTTTAAGATTTTCTGTTTCTGATTTCTGATTTTCTGAAGAAGCAACAAGAAATGAACAATATCGAGGATTGCAGACAAGGAAACATGGTGCAGCAGAAGCAACACATCAAGCTCCTTCAAAAATTGAAAGAATTGCCCTCAGCTCAAACGTTGCAGACACCAGTGGGATCTAGGTACACCCATTCACTGCCCGTTCAAGTCTGGACAGAAGTGATCCTCATTGGAAGAGTCCAAAAGATGTTGAAACAAGGCCAAGCAAGAAATATGTTGAAAAATGACAGTGACTAATGAGTTAAAATATGTTAAAATATTAAAGATCTGTTGAAAAGATGAAGGGTAGCAAATATTGAGTCTCTGTGGGCAACAGTGAAGCATGGTGCATGTTCCTTGAATGTTTGGGGCTGCATTTCTGCAAATGAAGTTGGAGATTTGGTCAGGATTATTCAATGCTGAGAAACACATATAGATACTGTCGCGGGTGGCAAGAGAGACACTGGTTGTGACCTCAACAGGGCATTTAATTAAAAACACAGGGGGATTAAAAGGCTAGTTAAAATGATAAATAGCTGAGGCGGCCGGGCTCACAATTCCAGACATTAAAATAAAATGAGGAGCCCGTAGACTTTTAGAGAGCGCTAATCGAGGTGCTCCCAGTGCTCCCTCCAGACGGTGGTTGGCTATCTCATCACAGATCCCTGTTATCGCCCGTGTTTTAGGATCCTTTCCAGGTGTGGCCCTAACCGTTATATCTGCCTGCGTCAACAGGCAGAAGCTGGAGACGCCGATTGGCCCCATGTTCAGTGTACAGAAGAACTAGAAATACTAGAGGTGATGGCATGGCCCCCTCAGAGCCCTGATCTCAACCTCACGAGAGTGTCTGGGATTACGTAAATAAAAAAAAGTTCTCAAAGATGTTTTTAACAACCTACCAGTGGATTTCCCTCGTACGCAAGTGTTCATTAACTGAAGTTTGTTTATTTTGTTTATTCACACCTCCCTAAAACTTTACACAGTATGCTCAGATGAAAAACCTTTTTTAAGATGTAATGCTTACAAAATATAGTCCCATAATATCAAACGTAACTTGAGAGTTCATGATTTGTTAGAAAATGATTATACACGGTAAGCTGTGTTGAGGGGCACTTACGCGTAGACTTTGAGCAGATGGTCATCTTTGGAATCAGCAGTAAGGAGATCTGCAATGCTCACCACAGCACAGCCGAAAGGGCGTCTATACTGCACATTACAAATGTTCTTCTTCTCTCCAGCGCCCATCCTTCCTATAAACACACAAATGAGCATTATATCACAGCCCAGATAATGTCAGGAGGAATTATTCAGGTGTGTACCGATCCTGATGATATGGACGACGATATAAACATCTTTCCTCAAGTCGCTGCTCCCAAGATCCTGAATAAAACAGCAAAAACAACACTAATTGACCGGGCATTATTGAACAGGGAGTGATGTAATCGCTACACTCACCACAAAAAGTGTGCATTGTCTTTCGGTCTTTTCAGGACACTTGGGAAGGCCATTTTTATTGAGTTTAACAAAGAACCTTTCACTGTAAAACAAAGAGAGAGAGAGAGAGAGAGAGAGAGAGAGAGTTGTGTGTTCAGATTAGACACTGAGTTCATTCTGTGAAGGCTGTTTAAAACGCTGGGATCTACAGCAATAGCATTTCTAAAGCCTGCAAAGACAAGAAACCTCCAACGGTATTTTTAAATTCAATAAATTCAACTGAGAGAATTTTTCTAATAGAACTCCTCCATCCAACCGCATTCTTCACCCTCTGATGAGTGTTTTACTATCAGCCTCATAAGTCCATCACAATCACTCACACCTTCCATTCTGAGGCGAAAATGAAGGGTTTATTTTGGAGCGTTTAAAAAACTTTTATTATTTTGTTGTCTGATATAATTTTTTTTTTGGAACAACCCCAGCTTTTTTTCTTATAAATATTTTTATAAAATATTACACAGTAGCTCCACAACAAAGCTGAAACTCCACAAAAAAAGTACAATTCATAAAAGTACAGAAATTCAATTTTGTCATTTTATTACTGCAAAACTGTTTTTATGTTTTAGAACAAAATAAAAAAATAACAAATCCCCAAAAAAGTAAAGAAAATGTAAAAAAAAAACAATGGGTAAACTAAAAAAGGAGACATTCCCTAAATCTCATACACCATTTTAAGTCGTTCCACCATTTTGTGGCATTGCGCTTTTTGTGAAATATCACAGGTATTGTACTTCCAATAGTTATCCCTTCTTTACTGATTTGGTGTCTTTAAAATGAAACTGAGAGACGATCACACGTCTTCTCTCCTTTGTCAAAAACAATAATGCATTAGAATTAGGGGAGTAACTTATACTTCGCTCACATTACGATGAATACCTCGATACTATGTCTATGATACAATATGCATCACAATATTTTACATACACATTTACATAACGAGCCATCATTAGAAAAAAAAAAGGAAAACGTTTTGAGACCACAAAGCTAAGAAGGTCGCTTTTGATTTGTTTGAAAGCAATTCATACCATCCATCCACTAGGGGGAAGCGTTAATGTTTGCATTAAGTCATGTTTTTTTTTATTCTTAGTGATGGAGAGAACTAATTTTATGATGTTGATAATTTAAAATGTGAGTAAAGGATAACTGTCTTTTAGTAAATATTACATAAAACGAGAAGAAAAGTGGAAGTTTCAGAAGTGACTAGAATCACAATCGCTCAATGAAGCAAATACACTTTCAGCTACTAGACCAGAGGTGAGTAAGGAAGGCCGGAGCCATGCACATTTTAGATGCAACCTCCATGAAACACATCTGATTCTACTAATTCAACTCGCCTTGGTTTGTTTAAAGCTGCCAGGGTTTGTAGTGAAGCGGGGCTGGAACAAAAACCAGTGGCCCCCCAGGAATGACTGCCCACCCCTGTACTAGATGATACCTCCCAGTAGCTGTAGTTATTGTGACACTTTTGTGCCACAATATAATGTTACACCCCTAATTAGAAGTTGTCCATATATAATGTGTTATCTACACCAGAGTTTCTTAACCTTTTTGACACTGGAGCCCAAATTTCCCCGTACAACGAGATTCAAGGCCCATTCAAATAACTTGTTAATGTAAATTGATCCACATCTTGTTTGATTTGTGTTGTAATAATTAAATCAAGTCATTTTATGGTTTATTAAAGAAAAATCTTGTGTTGAAAAATGCTACAATTAGATAATCTCACAAATTTGATATTCCAAAAATATGTATTAGGCATTTTGATGAATAAAATTATGTGGTAATAAAGCAAGCACACTTAAAAGCAGTTTCAAATGAAAAAAACTGTAAATGACCTTTAAATAGAGTGCAACCTGCTGATTTAAAAGGTAAAAAAAACTAAAATGAAATAAGGCAAAGAGCCACATGCTAATTTGGCAGAGGCTCTATTGGCGCATACCAGAACACCTTTTTTTCACGGCCCACCAGTTGGCGCTCCCGGACCGAGATTGGGCCGCGGCCCCATGGTTAAGAATCACTGATCTACACTGTAAGCACAATAAACCTGGTTGGTCACATGACCCATGTCTTGGACCAATTATCCTTTATGACTCTTGAAGTGTACTTTAATAGTAAAATTTTGAATTCTTAATAATGATTTAAAACGGTTTTATTTCTGCCTAGTTAATCATTTGTATCACTGCTATATTAAACTGTCTCTTGAATATAACGACTGTTGCATAACCAGAATGTACCTTTGTTGTTCCGGAAATGTCCCTGATCGTGTCTCGGAGCAACCCAATTATTCTAAGCAACTTAATTTCTTCTTTATTCATTCATTTGAAGAAAAAGGGTCTCATGTAAAAACAGAGGGAACACTGTCAGTTGTCGATGCAAGTGAATTGTCTGTCTGTTACCCCGCAACCTCATAATCATAATCCGCTTACATGACTTTCACAGCTATAGCATTCAAAACAAGGACGGCACTATTAATGCATGCCAATAGGAGCAATCACTGGCAACAGAAAAACCAACAAAAGATCTGAGTTCAGTTCCCTGGGGAAAATGCACACAATCACAAATGTCACATTGGTCCTTTTCTCAAATAACATTTGGCAAAGTGTGTTTTGTTGCAGAGGCAGGAGCACAAAGGCTGATTTGGCTTAAGACACACACTCTGTTTCTTTTAGAAGACTGTGAAAGGATTCCAATCACCTGATACAACACCAGAATTTCCAATACACACGGGGGAAGTATTTCTACGGTGGTCACTCATGATTTTAAAATGGAAAAAGAAAGTTCAATTGGTTCTGAACTAGTTTCTTTAAAAGCACCATTTTACAATCTACATGGTCAAGTTCAAAGTAATCAAAACGTTTCTGGAAACCATTTTAAACTGCATTAAAAATGATAATTTGAGTCTGGTCCAGTGGTGTAGTGGACTGTGTTTGAATACTGAACCTGGCGGAATTTCACATCTCTTCCCTAATCTCAACCGACTTCTCTTCCTGTCTTTATTCTGCCCTCTCCCTTTTACATACAAGCAAGATAATTTGAATAAAGAAATAATTTAAGTATTTGTCACTTAAAAGTAGGGTTTTGAGCATTTAAAACCTCTAAAATCATGTTTTACTAGTTGGAAAATCTGTTGATTTGGATGCACCATATTCCTATTTCAAAGACAATGAAAAGTGGTGAATCAAATGCAATTTTTTAGCTATATGTTTGGTTACAATTTCTACTTGCCAATTGTTCACGGCCACAATGATAATGTGAAACGTTATTAACACATCAGTGGTAATCTAGAATAAGTTTCCTGTGCAGAACTGTTAAAACAGATTTTGTTTTCAGTGCTCTTCTGAGAGTTACATTTGCTTCCAGTCTAGCTTTGATTCACTGAACCAATTCAGAGTCCTTCTCTCGCCCACACATGAGAGAATCTGATATTTCCTCTCTTGATCCTGTGGATTGTAAAACGACAGGTTGAAATAGGACATCGGCATGAGCTCCACAGTCCCCCATGGATAAATCGACATGGCCGGAAAACTGATCCCCACACATCAGGCAGAATGAAAGAAACGAGCCGCAGAACAACCCCAGGGGAAGGCTTGTCGATCAGCACGCAGCACACATCCCACAGCAGAAATCATGAAGAGAAACACAGATGGGCTTTTTCTCTCCCACACGATCCACTCTCACTGGGGGGATTCTGGAAGCCGAGCTTTTATACTAGTGAATGGTACAGAAGTGAATGGAAACAGCATCATCGCTGCTCTAGAAGAGCGACATTCAGAGCTGCGCAAAACCAGTACATTCATGCATTTACATGTGCTGTGTTTTATTTTGAAATAAGAACATAACTAAGAGAATATCAGAGATACATTTAAATGTAAAAATACATAATTAATACATTTTTAAAAATCTAACAAATAAAAAACAAAAAAGCCTCGTGCCGTCAAAATAAAAACAATGATTAATTTGAAAAAATTAACAAAAAAAAATGTGTACATTAATGGGGGTTTTTTCAGTGTGTTCAATGTGCAAAGAAGTGTGAACATGACCAATGAAGGACCTTTTGTCACAGTCACTTTATGTGAATGTGACTTTATTTTCTGCGTTTTTGCTCTTTTCATAATATTTTCATTGTGTGTTTACTCCCCCCTTGGTCATGTGATCAGAGTTCCATTACATGATCGCCTATTCAGTGTTTTTTTCCAGACAATGCAAGCCTTCTGTGCGACTAGTGAGTTCATGAACAAAGCCTGGTCATTTGTTCGTTTGGTTTATTCCTCTTCCTTTGGAGAAGTCTTTTGTTATTCAGGTTTTCCCCACGAGGGTCTTTTATGTTTCCTTATGTGTTTATATTACTTGTTTTCAATAAACTGTGTTCAATATACTATAATTAATATGGCATTCAAGCCAACAGTTACCCTTGAGGATAACGATGGTATATTGCAAGTATTTTGTTTACATGAGAAAATCTGTGTCACAAATTAAACAAAAAAAAAAATTCAACCAACATTCAGAATTTGAATAGTTTCTTTGTCTTGAAATCACATTCATTTTTTTACATTCAAGTAACAGTCCTAATAATGCAATGCTTGTTTTATTTTCAACAAAACACTGCTAAGAAAAGAAAAACAAAACCCAGAGTAAGCCAACATTATCAGAACTAAATAAAAAAATAATTAAAAAAGAGAAAAATAACAAACAAATCAATGCAACTCAATGAAATACAACTTTATGAAATCAAAATACAAAGTAAAATGAAAAAAGCAAAATATTTAAAAAGTACCGAGTAAACAAAAACCAACAAAAACAAACAAAACTACAAAACAAAGGGTGGCAAAAGATTACAAAACACAACAACTAAACAAAAGCAGATAGTAAACAAATTAAACATAACCCATCAAACCAGTAGTAAACTTCCACGCAAAGCTAAAACCAAAGCACCAACAAAATTGCAGGAGGAAAAACCTCAACAAAAGCAGACTTAAAGAAATCCCAAACAAAATAATCCCAATTTCCACTACACTAATGTCCCTTCGACAACTTGCTGTTGCCAGGTGAAATTACACCATCTGCTAAAGTGATAATTCTCAGCAATCTGTTTTTCCAGCATCAGAGCTCATTGTTAGATGTTCCTTGAGTTCAAACACAGACCCGGTGATTCTCTGTTCACCGCGGGAGTGTGTGAATCCAGACGGCGGTGTGATTAAATCCACAGGAGCCGTCAGTCTGAACATTCAGCAGGCCTCCAGCCCCAGTATAGTCTGAGCAAGAGCACACTTCATACAGAAACCACAAATAATTAACTCAAAAAGAGAATCTTTCTTCAAGACCATTGAAATACGGAAACATCACCGAGACAAAATGAGCGCATGATAAAGAGATGCCTCTGAGACTTCTCATTCTGTGATTAAACATTAGATGCACACAAAAAAACAAGGCTCTCCGTCCGCCGCTGGTGGACAAGAGGATACTACTACGATGAGGTTTTGATTGACAAAAGACATTCTCATCTTTAAATTGTTTATTTAATCAGTAAATTTAAAACATTTAAAGGTGTGGGTTCAAGTCTCCGACAGGTCAGTGCAAATGAGCAAAACATGTTTTGTGTTCTCTATTTGTTTTATTAATATTATTTATTGTTTATGTGCTGGTGCAGTTGTATTCCAGGAACTACGGACACACATGCCAGTGTATGTGATCTAACATACTGATCACAGTTCAGGTGAACAACATTTTGGCAGCATTTGAAGTAAAATAATTTTTTTCAACTTTTTTCACTACTTCATAGTGGTGGATAGTACCACAGAGAGCACTAATGTTTCAGACTCCATTTCCCATCATTCATTGTACTCGCATCCTGTCCCCCATCAATCATCTTCACAGCTGTGTCTTGGTCTGCTGTTAGTTCACTTTGTATGTAACCCATGTTTATGTTCCTGGTGTTGCTCTTTGAATGCTTTGGTCTGTAACGTAGACACTTAGAGCGGTGGTGGTCGGTTTTGACAAAGCTACATCTTCTTGGGGCGTGAGCTCTGAAGATGCATAGAACCCTATTGTAATTGCTCAGAACATTAATGTTTCATAGTTTTCGGTGCATTTTTGAGGGCCTAAAGGTGCAACTGAATTAAACACATGTCAGAAGTGGTAAAAATTTGAGTCAGATTGTGGTTCGAAAAGTGGGACCGAAAGCATTCTAGCTTATGTTGCACTCTCACTTTGTTGTGGGCCAACGAAATTAAGAAAACAAGTGCAGGGTACCAAAATGTAAATATAAGTAATATGGATTGTGTTTACAAAATTAACAGGAAGTTTGCTATTATGCAAAAATGTAAAATAAAAAAACTAAAAAACCCCCAAAGTCCATCAGTCTGATCTTAAGACATATGGGATGTTACATTGCGAAGCTTTTTTGACTTAGTTAAATTATGTACGCATATCGCCCGTCTAAACTTTATGTTACGCCATCAAAAGGATGGCCATAGAATGTCTGATCAATCCCAAATTTCAGTACTTCAGTACTTAAAATATTTCTTGCTTGAATATGTTTTTGATCGCTGCTCGCAGCTTAAATTTGCCTTTCGTTTTCACCATTCATTTTCACCAGTAAAGCACGCTATATTTTCATCAGTATCAGGATACTTTACAGAAGCACCAAAATCATATTATTTTTACACACTTAATAAATTGATAATAGTATTGTGTGCTTTGACAGAAAATGGTACCATTTGTTGCTTTTCGTTCATAGTGATGCTTCAGCCAATAATATATAGATTAATGCAATATGCAAGTTTTTGTATACTACTCCTAGATGGAGTATCAAAATGCATAGTTAATTTGGAACACTGTGTTGTAGAAAAGTATGGTTTGGTATCAGTTCATCAATGGACAGCAACCAGTTACTGCTAGCAGATGTTTCTGATGTCAGCAGGCCGTGGGGTAATCATTACTACTCTACTCACGTTAAAAGATGACATCTGGTAATGTTTTGGCTTTAATGAACAAACCGGCAGGTAAACAAACAAGACCTAGAGAAACATGTGTTGTGCGCTGCCATCAAAAGCCTTGGTCCTGAAGGTAATAAACTGGTTCTGCAACTAAATATTCATGCATCTGACAGGACCTTTTCTTCCATTTGTTGGTTTTGATCAGTGAGGACTCCTGTGTCGGTCAGATTCAGTAAAAAACTTGTCTCAAAAGTGTACAAATCAAAGAGACAGGGTTGAGTGAAGCCAAATGTGCATTGAGTAGACGTTATTTGTCTAAATAGGAGCTTCACGTGAAAATGGGTTTCAAATTTATATAAGTTCAACTTCAGCTAATAAATGTTTTATATTTACTATAATATTGTTTGTTTTGGAAAATTTGGAGTATGACACATCATCCTCATGATGAATTGAATTTAATTAATGGCATAATAACAGGGTTTCCTCAGGTTTTAAAATTAACTGACTTAAATAACTGACTTTCAAGACCTTTTAAAGACCATTCAGAACCAAATTTAAGAACTATATCATAGTTAAGTTTATGTAACAACCTGTGATGAATTAACTAGATTGCAAATAAATGTTAAAAAAGAAAACAATGACGACATTTTCTCCACCAACAGTTTATAAAGATTTAAAAAGTCCCAGAGTCCAGAATAAAGGAAAAGAAAAATTTTGATGTGAACGTTTGTTACCTGAAATATAATATTTTTTTACACTTCGAGAAAAACTTCTGATTAAACATGTCGTACATAAGGCTACATTGTGAATCATTAATGTTATTAGTCAAAAAATTTTCATACATCTCACATTTTTTGCGATTTAAAAAAAACTTACGACAAGAAACTTAGCAACTTTATAACATTAAAGAGGTTTGGTTACTGTTATACAACTAACAATGGTGCATTTTTTTAAGTGAAACTAGCATTTTTTTTTTAAATTGACTTTTGATATTTTCAGACATATATGTATTTGTTACATGAAAAAGAAAATAAAAAGATATCATAAGATATTCAGAATTTACAAACTTTTTTAAATGACAAAAATGACTATTTGTGGTTGCTATGACAACTGTGCCAGCATGCGTGGTCCATGCTGGGAAGTGCTAGGAATCTGAAGTGTCAAAAAACTTAATCTTGTGAAAAAACATTTAAGACCTAGAACAGTAAATTTTATTAAATGTATGACTTTTTGAGGCCAAAAGTTTTAAGGTACCACAGAATTAAATTGTGATCATCAAAACCAATGGCATGACAATAGACACCAAAATCAAATCTGAAGTAGTTGTATAAATAAACTTGCCTTGCCCCAAAGAGCCTCACTGAGGAAGGACACCTTCAGTGTCAGGCTTCAGCCATCAAATCATTCCTTTTTTATGTTTTCCAATCCTGTCTTGTTGCTCTTGGTGTTAGATTCATGTCTTTTTGTTCAATTCTGGTATATTCTTGCTATTGCAGTTCTGTATCAAGTTTCTTCCTTTATTTTAATCCATCACTAGCCACATCCTCAGTTAGTTACACATTGAAACCTGTGCTTTTTGTTTATTTATAATCAGAAATGTACTCCACCATTAATCCACATCTGATGGATTGTTGGCCTCTGTTTGTGTCTTCTTTAACTGAGCACATGGCTTCTATCATCGCTTGCCATGTGCTCTCTTGTCTACACTGTGCCTCTCCTTTTCTCTCATAAACTCCTTTAGTTCTTTATTTGTTTGAAATCTCCTGTTCCTATATGAGTTTTCAGCTGGATATACAGGCAGTTAATACACAATGAGAACATTTCTTTTGTCAAGTAAAGAAAGTAGCATTTGAAAACAATGCTCATTTTTAAGTGTGCAGTTGCTTGCCTGAGTGGTTTATTCTCCCGACTGTCATATATGAAGAAGAAAACCTCTAGGTCTTCCCCAAGATTTGAGCTCATCAGACTCTTCAGATGCACAAACAGATGATGCGTGCTGACAGGGGCCGGGGTTTCCTTCTTTCGGTGACGATGCTCCATCTGGACAGTCACAGACAAACACAAAATCACTAAATACAGCCACTTTATTGTAATAATAAGAATAGCTTAGTGTGTACTCATAGTTGATATAAACCTTAGCCCTTTCACTGTTCAGAAAAGCAGAAAATCTGCTCACACAATAATCAGAAAAGCATTGAATATTCTACAGTGGCTCCCTGTTCACAGCATGAGTCCTTTAAAGCCGACCAAATCAGATTTGCTTCAGTTAATATGCTCTTTTCTCTGCAATGACACTACAGAGCAATGTCAACCACAAACACACACAGAGCCATTCACATGCACATCACTGCTCATTCCCGTTGTTGAGCAACAAACACACTTCTCTCATGGGAGCCGGTTTGAGTCTGTTGGTGCGTATATCTGTGTTTGAGGACAGCGAAGTGTGAACAATCGTGATGTGAAATAGGAAAAGGCCAACGAGGGATACGCAGAAGCTCAAACTGTGACACTCTGCATTGAGTGTGAGTGAGGAAATAGATAGATGCTAATGAGCAATTCATTCAAGGCATATGCTAACACAAAGCATTTCAAAGAAAGCCTTTAAGAGTTTCTCACTTCATTAGTTGGGAAATTTTGCAAGTGATTAGTTAAATAAACAGCTCTTAGCCACCTAGTGTTTACTGATATTACACACATCCCTCACGAAACGGGGGTGGAGCTTGGAGATTTAAATTCTTATGTGCTTTGCAAGACGTGACGTTAACAGAGGATCAAATATCTGAGGTTTTAATGAGAATGAATAGGCTAAAAAGTGTTGAAATTTAACCCAAATCGCTGTTTGTTAGGACGGATCAGACCACATAATGTCTCGGAAACTTAAACCATTTGTTCTTTCACAACAACTTCCAACACAACAACCTTCACAACAACACAACTATATGTATCCGGTACATTTGTGCTTCAGAGGGCTTTTCCAATAATACTACTCAACTATGAGCAGAGGTGTCAAGTAACAAAGTACAAATACATAGCTATTTTATTTCAGTATAGATCAAGACCATTTACTAAGATTCTTACTCTCTTTACGTTTTCAAACAATTATCTGCTCTTTAAAATTTCTAGATTTTTTTTTTAAAAAAGGTGTCATTAAAAAAAAAACTTTTAATTTTAATCTTAGTGATGTGTCAGTTGCAGAGGAAATGGCTCTGTCTTACAGCTGTTTGTGTGGTTTGGTGGACTAGTTGCCAAAGCTTTGAAATGGTGTAAAAAGTCACATCTGCCACTGTGTGAAACATTCAGTCATTGAAATATTTGCATTGTACTAAAATCATTACATTCATAAATCTGATCTTTGAAAAAAAGTTGATGCAGCTGAGACATAGACCTTTATGGGATTTCTCCAAAATGCACTTCAAGTTATTTTTGCACTTGAGCAAAAAATTAATATAGATTTTTTTTTTTTTTAGCAATTAATGTAAAATAGCTGAGCAATTCTCACCAGAAGTTTAAAAGTTGGCAGGTTTGTCTCTTTTGCTCCTGATTGTGAAAACCTGTGCATGTCGACCACAAAAACCACAGGAAGTGTTTGCATACTACATGACATTATGGTACACTTTATGGGGTGTTTTTTCTTCTGTATAACTCAGTTGTATCTTAGTGGTGACTCCCTACTGACTTCAACCCTGCTGGCCAGGAAGCAGACCAGTCTCATTTTATTTGCCACTATGTTTAAAAGTTCTTTCATTTTCCCCATGGGGCACATTTCTGGAGCTGATAAGTGCATGTAATGCTGTTATCCGGGCTTTTTACTAAATCAACTTATCGTTTTTTGGAAAAAAAAACAGGCGGCGTACCAGACGGTAGAGCTCAGTGACGCTGATTTCATCCGGATCCACCATGCTGAACTCTCTCCTGGGAACCAGATCCAAACCCAGCTGTCTGAAAAAGTAGAGGAACCAGTGATGTCATTCCCAGACTGTGTGTAAAAATACCCATTCAGTGGGAACCCCCCTGGGTGCCTGTTCATCATAGAAAGAGTCGTATATGGCTAATAAATGTTATTCATTTAGCGAGTTATCATTCGGTTTTTGGTTGATTTGTAGTGTAAACCTATAACCTCTTATTGTTATGGTGTACACATAAATCGACCTAAAACACAAATGCTGTCTGTTTTCAAAGACATTTGTGTTGCATTTTGTAAACACTGCTGAATTTATTTTACTGTTATACACTGTATGTGTAATTGTATTTACACATACAATTCATTCATAGTATGACGCATAGTGAAATGCTTTGTAGGAATGTCTTCATTAAATATACAAATCTGAAATGTAAAATATGAAACATTTTATGGTATTTGAAATATAGTGTACCACTGCACATATACAATATACAGTAGAGAGTTTTATATAAGTGTGAAAGTGGCACACCAGTGCAGTGTGCACATGAGAACGGGTTAAAAAGTGGAATTGTGGTGTTTTTATTGCACTCTATGCGTAGAGATACTACACCAGGGGACGCTAACGGGTGGACCATCGCTCTGGATCAAGACCCAAAAGCTGTCCCAAACAAACCCGGAGCAGCAGACCTAGCGGAGCACCATAGTTTTTAATCACCACAGCTACTGTGATCTTTCCGGTAGTTATTTAGTGGACGCGAGAAGGCATTGGCCAGTTAAATGAGAGTTATGCAACCCCACGTGACTTCTCATATCCAATCGTTTCTGGTAATAGGCAAAAAAAAGTATTGCGGCAGATGAGCAAACATTTGAGATGAACAAAAATGGTGACAATGAAAACAAAATGGATACGGAGGAGAGAATGAGAAAGAGAAACAGACGACAAATGCAGGGTTCTCAACCCTCACACATTGTGTGTGATGCACAGATTTTACCGTTCTCACACGCCACACGTTCAGGTTTTCATACACAGAAATCCTAAAATTGGCCACTAAATTGAACCTCTAGCACAAAGACAGCTGTTTTAGAAGCGCTGGTTCGATCAAGATCATCAGCCCCTGCATCTTCCTCTTGCATTTAAAAACGAGTGCACAGACACTCTCCCGAACACTAGATGGCACTTGGGGGAACTATAATTCACTCCATGCCACACGGTGGTGCACAAGCAATTCACATTTTGTGTACCGCATTTAAGGAGAAAGAGAAGAGGATGAGCGATCGCTTATCTGTCCATATAAAGGTAAACTATTAGTTCTCTGGAAAACAAAACACTTATATTTAACACCGGTTTCAGGCGCACAATTTTAGCTCAGATTTTGAGGTTATGCTCAGAACTGCATGCAAATCAGGGTTTATGTACGCATCTGTAGCGAAATGCTTCTCAGATATCTGTGTCAGACAATCATGCAGTGTGTTCTGACTAAAATAATGGGTAATTATCTGCAGCTAATGAGAGAGCGACATCCAGAGGGCAACAAGAAGTTGCAGAGATACAAGTTATAAAATTAAAAACTTGCGCACTCGCGTTTTGAAAATAATCCCCTTCTTGCACTTTAGTCTGGCACGTCAACAACCGCGGTTTTCAATGCTTCTGCTTCAGCTCCTTCGGTATCTACAGCTGCTCGTTTTGTTCTCGAGCGCCACCTATTGCTGCATTTTCAGGGTGAAGACATGTGACCAAATGAGCCACTTGCAGCGTTTGGTGCACTGCTTGATGCATTTCTTGAAAAATGACGCATTATTCTTTCCCCCCTGGTGTGTTTAGTTACATTAGCGCTCTGTAACTAAGACTAAAGATTTACTGCATGCAGTCCCTGCATTAAAAACCTCATAGGCCTTTAGTCAAGCTTCTTAAAACAAATTAATTTATCTCTAATAAGAACTCTCCCCACCCCTTGATCATTAATGAAATGGGGAGGGGGGATCTCACGCAGAAGTGCAACCAAGTCAACCTTCATTATGAGACAAAAAGGGATTTGAACACACATTGTTGACACATTGAACACACAGTTTCGCTGTTACTTAATGATACATTTGCCAAAATGTTTTTCAAATGTACTCAATTAAACTGTCTTTTTACATATTGATTACACGCAGCTACTTAATAATATATTGCAGTAAATAGTTAGAGGTTATGATCTTCTGGACCTTCACTTCCACATTAATTATGAAACCAGACCTCTTTAAAAACTACACCAGCACAGAGATAAATTATAGACGGCTGAAACTAACGCATCACTCTAGAAATGTTTCGTTAAATTGTTTTATCAGTTTGAATAAGCTAATGCTACTCACTCATTGCCCCAGTCCAGGCGGGCAGTGATGTGCTGTTTGACATCCCTCATCCGGTCATGGGTCAAGTGACCAACCAGAACCTGCCGCCTGAGATCCAGAACCTCATTCATCACGTGCCACAGCCTGTGAAACAAATCTCCCTCATTTTTCTGCCAAGGAGAAACCAACAGAGAACAAAACTCAGAAACGCATGAAATAACTTGGTGTAAAAATAATTCAATAAGTTTCTCCCACAGTTAGAAATAATAAATTCCACCCTGTGCACCCCAGGTTCAATGCAGAAAGCATCTGTCTGTGGGAGGACTGCTGTGTTTGCTCAAACAGTATTTACCACAAAGAGCTGTTTCCACATGGCACCCCAGTCCCTCAGGGTGGATGTCATCTCCGTAATGACCAAGTCTTCCGTTGGTACCACCATCTCGAACTGCCTGCCAGGCAAATGTGGGCAGCAGAGAAAGCAAAATTTATCACATTTATTCCATCATCTGCTTTTGTGCCTGCACCACTGTGTAGTGATCAAAGGAAAGAGCAGATGCATCTTCCTGCTGTTTACCAAAGCTACAGCTCATGCTATGCATTCATTAGCTCTCCTGCAAGATGCCATGCAGTGGGAAATTACAACGGATAAGACATTTGTTGTCGCTTTACTTGTCCTCAGGCTATGCAAAACTCATTTTTAATCATCAGGAGTGAAGTGAAAGTATGTGGGAAGTAGAGATGTCTGGCTTTCTCAAAACATCAACAACTTAAAAGGAAACATCAAGAAACTAAAAGGTTTAAATAAAAAGATCCTGATGTCTAGCCTCAAATTATTTGAGAATTACATGAGAATTATTATATACTGGTTTTAAGAAAAGTGTGGATAATTTTTTTTTTTATACGAGAGCCAAAGTGATTTGCATCTTAATTGTGCTGAAGACTCTTAAAAAAGGCAATTTGAGGCAGGAAAGGATCTTAGAAACAGTGTTTGAATAGATGTTCAGAAACCCTGTGTCAGTTGCTACACACTATTTGATATGCAGTAGGCTATTGATGGGAAAACACACCATAATGGATAAAAGATGGCAAAGAAACCCAGTCTGAAATAACACATATGTTGCATCAAAATTAAGAATTACACTTTTGTTCAGTGACATTTCATCACAGTTGGTTCAAACTGGGATGTAAAAGTTTTGGTCAACCTGAAAACGGTCCTTTAGAGCTTCCATAAGATCAACAGCTACAGAAACTTGCTGTTATGAAAAAGGTATAGAAAAACAAAACAGAAAAATGCAATTTCTTCTTTTTAAGACTATACTAATCAAAATTTCCATATGAAGAATAGTACAAAGCAAACAAAAACCAGTTCAGGAGCCCTTTAAGTATCTCATGCAAAAGCTTTTTTATTTTCCCTTTTTGCATAGAAATTTTTTACTGTACACACATGGGATTTGTGTTCACCGGCCAATCTTGCCTTCAACTCACCCCTTATTCTTGATGTGAGCACTCTTCAGATGGATGTAGCAGCATGGAAAAATGCCCTTCAAAAGATAAAACATCAATAGACGATGAGACTAAAGTGAATAATTCTCCTGATAATCAAACAGGTATAAAGAGAGAGGCAGCTTTGATCCTTGCTCTGACTGGAGCTGCTCTGATAGAGGAGTAGCTGAAAACAGCATCAGAAATGATAAAAGATAAAGACACGCTTCCTTACCTTAGCATTTGGGTTCTTAAGGATGAATCCTCTGTACCAACCTAAAACACAAAGCATTTGAACTTTTAAGGATTTTTGAACGTCCCATATCCTTCATAGTAAAAATAGGAAAGAAGCCGAATATTATTGTGTATTTTATTTTTTAGTTTTGAACAATTTTCCCTAACATTTAAAATTTTGATTACTTATACTAAAGAACTGATACAGTATATGCAGATCACATTCTGTTTTTCATTACATTAGTCAACAACGTAAGGACAGGGTGGGGTCATTGAATCCTGAAGTGTGACAGCGAGTGCCATCAGAGGAGTGCAAGAACAGTCAGAGCTTAGAGGAATGCATTTCCATGACTGAGCAGCTGCATATAAGACATACATCACCAAGTGCAAAGCAAAGTGCCAGATACAGTGTCAGATATAAACTGGACTCTGTCTCAATTGACTGTTGTGAAGACTCTGGTTTCTGACAATCTGTTGCTTGACACTGTTTGTTGGGTAAAGTTTATGGTGTTTATGTGGAAGAGATTATGCTGTGGGGTTGTTTTTCAATTCGCTAAGTTTGCCCTTACTTCCAGTAAAAAGATATCTAAAAACTTCATATTTTGGGTAATTCTGTTCCCAAGATACATAACTACATGGATTGAGTAATTTGGGCTAAGAAGAACTTGACTGGTTTCAACCCAATAAAATAATTGAAGAAGAATTAAAGTAAGCCAGGTGTTCTTGTAAGTGCTTGACTAAAGTGTTTATGCTGATGGTGGCTGATCACAGGGAGCTGTTTGACAAAAATGTGGAGCAAAGAGGTTTGTGGTACGCTACTTCTTTGCTATTTCCTGTAGGAAGTTGCTATGAAAATGTGGAATGAGCGATTCTCTTCTTTTCTTTTTTTTTTTTCTTTTTTTTGTGAGCTTGCGTTGGCGTCCATTGAACTGTAGTCTTAACAGGACTACTTCCTGTAATTGCTGTATAGCCTTAAGAGCAAATAATATTGTGGAACTAGTAAAGCTATTAGAGCAAGATGTTCCAACTCCTTAAATAGAAGATTTTGATGGCAACCATTGGTGCAGAAAGTAAAAAGTTTCCATTGATAAAACCCCTATGTAGCACTACAAGCTGTTTATGTCTTATCTGCCAATTACAGCTGATATTTCATTTCCATATAGCTAGTAGAACTAGATGTTTTAGTAACAGATGTTTACAAAATGATTTGGCTCAATGAAAAATGTAAGGGCTGAGCTCACGAGTTTAATCTAAAGACATCTCATAGTACACAGTTGGGTTTGGTGAGGCAGGAAGCACACTTAAGTGAACCGTGATGAAGGGGTGGAGAGGGGTTCGCTCTTAACCATTCAGACTGATATCAGGCAAATATGGTACAAACGTAAGTAACGATGATGAACCTTTTGTTTGGGAGTGCATTTACCGATAACATTCTTTGAAACAATACAATATCCGAAGACACATTGAAATTATTATTCCAAAAAATATAGATTTTACTGGTGTATGAACCACTGGTGTATCTGACCACCTCCAGCAATAAGGAGCCTTCTACTGATAACAAAGCAAGATATAACTAATGAGAAACAGGGGTTTGAGCCCCACTGATCCTCAGTAAATAAAGAGGGTGAAATATATAATAAGAAGCTTTCCAGTGTATGACTTTAACGGGTTCATTTCAGTGTTCATCTTATGCTCAGTTCCTAGGTGTTCTACAGAAACTAACAATCACTTAAAAACAGGAAACGCTGCAAAAGAGCAGAGGTGTCTTCAGACCATAGAAACAGGAAATGAGGGAGTAGAGAATGGGTCATAAATTCAAAGGTTTTACATCCTTTATTATACTTCTGAAAGGACAAAGGGTGAAACAGGTGTCTAACCATCTCAGACCACACTGGTTATGTTTCTGTACTTGTTTTCATCCATTTGAATTGATGACTTACAGATTTTCCAACAAATTTGATTTGAATATATGTTGTATATGCGCTTCAGATAAAGTCATACTTTGTACATGTCTCTCATACAACTCAAACTTGAGGCTGCAATAGACTTATTTAAGCAAATTGTTGATTTTGGTAGATCAACTACACCTTTCCAATCTTTATCCAGACACTGAAGAACAATGCATGCTGTTTCACATCATCCTGCAGGATTATCACATGAATCTGCAATCCTAGGATGACGATAAAGAGTTCTATTGGCTACATTTTGAATATTTCTTTATTCGTCTTATATCATGGGAGAACATTCTGGTCTGACCTAGTCCCTTAATATTGAATGTAGCAGCTGGAAGAATGTTGAGCAAAGTGATTCAATCTGATTATAAATGGATTAGTAAGTACTACATTTTAGACTAGACTACAGGTTGAAGCAAATTAGCTTTCTTTTAACTTGTATTTGCCTGTGTATTAGTTTGGGATTTAGGTTCCTTTGCGCTCATTAGTAGTGTTTAGCTTTGTTGAGATGTACATTTCTTCTATGTCTGTAGTGGATTTTCAGTTGCGGTTGGTGACACCAGTCCTTTTCTAGTCCATCTTCTTTTGACTTTAAGGAAGTACTCGTGGACTTTTACTCGTGTTTTCTCCTGTTACATCTACCCAGAACACTAAGAGTGCTTGGATTCTGCCATAAGTTTAGTCTGGCAGCCTTTCTTAGTTTTATTAAAATGATAATGTGCATTGGGTGTTGGTACATGTCAACATCCCTTACAAAGGTCTCAGGTTTGTGGTCCTTATATGTTTGGTTGGAAAAAATTATTAGCCCCACCCACCTTTAGAAACTACACAAAATTATATTAACTCTACTAAGAGTGTATTTGGTCCCATTCTATATTTCATGAATTTTCTCCAAATCTGTGAATGAAAATTCCATATTTTTATAGTGTTCCTTTTGTTTTTGTATTATTTTCTATCGACTAGCTCATCACTAATGATGAAAAATACCCAAAGAGTCTATTTTAACTCGAAGTGCATTTGGTTCATCTCTGAATAGTTATTTTTATTGAGCATTTTCTATGCAGATATGGAAAAAAACGAAGAAAATAGATAATGAACTAACTCTTTCTCAGAGTCGATTTAACTCTATATAGAGTGGGACCAAATACACTCTGAGTGGAGTTCATTTAACTCTTAGGATTTTACTGTGTAGACATTTTAATATTTCCCAGATAATATTTAAAAAATATATATATTTTATTGTTGCTTAAATCAATTAATTAAAGAAAATAAACAAAATCTGGTAAGGTAAATATAATTAGCTCAAAGTATTATTTTGGATTGAGAACAAACCACTGTTGTCCAATGACTTGCTTATCTAACCTAAATTGTAATAGGATTTGTGTCTTGCAAAAGAACTCGTCCTCATGAAAAAGACAAAAAAAAGATTAGTTTGGACTTGAAAGAAATAATTAATGTTCCTAAGGTAATGTTCCCCATGTTTATTAAATCAGTTTCAAGGATCAAGAACTGCGGTGAGAAGAATGATCAAGAAGTTTAAAGAGACCAACACAGTGGAGGATAGCGGTGGGCGATATCTCGATATTTAAAATATATTGAGATATTTTTTAAACTCGATATGAATTCTGGCATATCGTACATATCGATATAATGTCTATATTTAATTTTCGCCAATTTGCTTGTGTGCCTTCTCTGTGCCACGCTCGTCCACGCCTCCTTGCTTTTTTTCCCCCTCCCCTTGCCTGTCGTCTCAATCAACATCTCTTGAAGAACTCTATTTTTTTTTTCTAATAGTTACACATCAAAATAGCATTTAGAAGCATGTTCCATACAGATGAAGTCCTTCAGGAGGGATATGTTTCCAGGAAAACTTGGGTTTTAAAGCAAATTCCTGCTGTTTAAGCTACTTTGCATGAGGAGGAAAACAAAACATAATCCAAAACAATATTCGCAAGTGACCTACTGTTGGCCTTCTTAGTCATAAAGATCATTTAAATCTGCTTCCCAGCTTATATTTCCAGTTAAAACGCAGTCCATCATGTAGAGATGGGTGAAATAGTCTGGAAAAAAATGCCTACTGCCACAGCAATACGCAAAAGTCAGTTAGCAAATATATTTTTTTTAACATAATGTAAATTTAAAATAAACCATAGGTTTTTTCAGAAAATGTTTCAAATGCACGTTTTAGGTATTTTAGGTGTTGAAAATAAAAATACAATCTCAAAGTATACATTAAATAACATTCTTTATCTTCAAGCTAAATTCAAATTCCAAATTGTATACAAATATTTTACAAATTAAATATAAGATCACCTATCACCATCATCATGAAAGCAGCTTTTTGGATGTAATAAATCAATGTAAGATTATTACCGTAACGGTCATAACCAACAGAAACTTTAAATAAAGGATACAAGGAGTGTTTTGACAGTAAATATCATTAATATTTAATCACACCGTACCGTCACATTTCTCCAGGATCTGCACTGTGTCACCGATCTCCAATGGCAAGCCATGCTGAACTGTTCCGCGGAAACTCGCTAGCACTGAAAAATAGAGAACATGTAATTATCCTACAGAATATAAAAGAATAACTTCTTGTTCACTAAAATCTAATCTTAGAAAAATCGCACACATAGCAATTTAATGTTGCATAATTTATCCTATATGACCAAACTATTAAAACCGTTCCAAATATTATAAAATGCTGTAAAAATAAACAGGACACAATTTAACGTCATCAGTTATTTAAGCAAACATAATAAAATCTATTTCAGTTTAATCTGGAAGGCACAAATACAGCAGTTATACTAACAAAGAATTACATTTCTAGAAGATATACTAAGATATTCTGTCTCAAGTACAAAAAAAAAACAAAAAAACTAAAAACCCTGGATTTCCAGGTTTGAAGAAATTCCATATGTTCAAAGCCTATAATGACACCAGTTTGAGCTCATAAAACCAGGGCTTTCAGATTCGCTCTGAAGTCGAGATTTAATAAAAGTGATTTTGAGCCCATGCGGCAAAAAATTCCCCAAAGTAAACTCACCAAGATGAATATTACAATAAATAGCTTTTAAGTTAAAACTGAAAGAGCAAATGAACTGGGAAGACAATCGAGAAAAACAGGCAGACAACAAATGGAATATCAAAATAATATAACAGTGATAAACAGCAAAGGGGGGGGGGGGTTCCTACAGTTCTCATATCCAATATAGAACTGTTCATTCTCATAGCGATGTCCAAAATAGCCACTCCATTTAGAAGGGATTATGGGATACATGTGTCAATCAAATCAACAGGATTCACAATGCAGAGATGAATATTGAAGAGGATTTTGTGGTTTTATGAGGTCACTCAACCTAGAAGTCACATGGCTTTAAGTTTAAAAAAAAAAAAAAAAAAAGAAAATGAGCTGCAGCATTTAACGTGATGTTATAGAAGACCAACTCTCAATTTATTAGGAGACAATTCATTTTGGACATTAAATTAGAACCAGTCTAGATGAAAAATTAGAGGGTCTAGCACCCCGTCTCAACAGGCAAATTAATCAATAGTTTGTATTTCCAGTTGCAGTTTTTAATAAACCACAAGAGTTTATTCCAATGACATACAAAATGGTGAAATTAACCACTTAACATTGAAATGTCAGCATCAAACTCAACATTTGTTCTCTTAAATAAGACTTGATACCATCACTGAGCTCATACAGCATACGTTTTCAAGGGCTAAAGGTTAAACAGAATCAGTTTCATAGCGTCCTGTGTGATTTGACTTTAAAGTTTAGAAGTGAAAACAACAAAGTGGGTCAGATTCATTAATTCTACATTTGTTGGCTTGAATTATTCAGCTTGGATGTGTAGTTCTTGACAGACTTGAACCCTTGCTGGCTACCGTACAGCAGCTGTTGGCTGATCTGGAGCAGTGCCAAAGACTCCAGTGACCGAAAAATACTTTCTGTGCATCAAATTATCTGAGGAAAGAGGATTATTCTACAAAGTGTCAAATAGAAATTTTACAAGTTTTCAACTTATTATCAACAGCTAAATACAGAAAAAATGCAGTATCTAAAAATATAACTAATAAACTGCTGTAACTACCAGCGTAATTACCAACAGCTCATCACTGAATGTACAACTGCCCACAATAGATTTTTGATCCAAAGAACACAAAGTAGGAGAAAGCCATTACCACCCCCAAAACTCAGAGAGAGGGGTCTCACAGTTGATCAGTGGTCCATACGGATCACCACTCACAATTGTCACACCCTGAAGCAGTGTTGATATAGGTTCACATCACTAACACCAGTATGAAATTAGCTTGTGTCTAATAAATGTCATAACGTTTGCCTCAAAAAACTCTATTCCCTCAAAATAACTTTCACCAATTCAAAAATAAAAACAATGGCAGCACAATCAAAACTGCAAATAGTGAAAGTGAAATTATTTGAAGGCAATGTTGATTTTTCGATGTTTTTTGAGTGTTCTTATTAATCCTTAGGCACTGGTGCGTTTGCCAGTTTTGAATTAGGCAGGAATGACAACAGAGTTTAATTTTGATTTCAATTTTGAATGTCGCATTCAAAAAGGATCTTAATTTTGATATTTTTGGTTTTAAATGAACATTACATGCGTTATGACATAATTTGCACGGTAATTCAAATAAAAATGTGAGAAATTGGACATCTTTCAGTTTCAACTGCTAATCTACCAGACCCCAAATCAGTGCCATCTATTGGTTAAAAAAGGGATAGCCCTTGAAGTACAAGACCTGTGATATAACCTGTGTTTTTCAAAGTTCTGGCACAAAAAGTACTTGGAACAGTTTATAAGGTTTAGGAGAGGTTTGTCAGTTTTTCTATGACAGTTTTGACCTTGTCGTTGCTTTTCTGGATAGTTCATGAATTAAATGAAAATAAAAGTTTAACAAATTTATTAGAGCAAATTGTAAAGTAGCAAAAACACTCAAAAGGGCCCTGGACGTCTAAGGATCAATCTATATAGTTCTGTTCATTTAATTTGGCACAAAAATTAATTATACACACTAGTTGTGTTGACGCAGATCATTTCCATTGTAGCTTCCACAAATCTGTGCAGCTCTGACTTGAACACAGCAAACATGGGACCAGCAAGGACCAAACCACTGAGTGATTTATTGACTTAAAAAAAAAAAACTCGAAATAGAGTCATCAGTACAACGGCTCTTCAGAGGAACACAGACTGTCAGATGAACCTAATGAATCACATCTACAGCAGACAATTAACATGCAAATCTAGAAGTCCACACCATGAAACACATCTTCGTGGTTTAAGTAGAAGTATTATTACTGTGCAGGCAGATCAATACATTTTAAATGCTATGCTACGTTATGCTGCAGCTCCCTTTAGTCTAGTTTCACTCTGGAAATTCTTCAGCAACAACATCTTGTTTAGAACTCTGCGACCGTATCATTTATCACATCCTCTTCCTCCAGTGGCATCATCTCATTCTTCAGGAACTGCACAGGCTCCCAAGGGATTAATTATAATATAATAATACTTTCATTCAAGGTTATCCTCGGCTTTACCTCACTGACCTCAACACCATTCCTGCCTGCACTCTCAGATCTTCCACTGTTGCCCTGAACACAGAGGTATTTCAGAGCCAATCAGCCTCTTTACCTCTCTCTTAACCCATTGGTCTTTAAGTTTTCCTTTTATCTGCTTTTATCCCATGCATTTTTTTAAATTCTGCTTGCATCCAATCATCCAAAACACAGCTATAAATAACCTGTAATGAAACTTGATTTCCAGAGAAATAGAAGCAAATCAAAGAAGCATTTTTACAAAATTATTTATTGTTTCACAACTTTTTTAATTGATGATGAATCATTGCTGTAATACTCCTTCGATAAATGGAAAGCACACAAACAGTCTCATCCTATCTGCTGCTCTGACCCATGGCTCACGCACATAATCCTATCCAGACCAGAGTTTAGTGATCTGTTGCGCCGCAGTTTAAAAACAATCCCCTAAAGTGCATTTAACCTCAATTAAAAAGAGCTCATCCCTCGCTGATGCGCGATCAGCCATGAACCTGACAGCTAATCAACCTCTAAATTCATTCATTATTTAAAGGATCATTAATATGCAAATGCATGCACAGTTATGTGAGGTCCATGAGTGTGCTGCCAAGACAAGACTGAATTATTACCACAATATTTAGATCTGTGCACTGAGCTTCCTGCATAATAGCCAATAAATTATGCACAATATTGGATTATTTTGTTTGATGGGTCCTTTACGAGGTTGTTCGTCAATTAAGGGAGGAATTAATCATGTCTTTTTTTTATCTTGTAAACCAGGATTTAGTGTGCAAGGTTCCCTGCAATATGATAAAAATATATTAAGAAATTTATTTTGTGTCAATAAAACGAACGCAAATTGTTTTTGAATGAATAAACAAAAATAAATTGATCAAGAAAAAAAATACCAACCTTAAAACAAATATAATCAAGTAATTACCATAAACTACAATGGACTGGTGACCTGTCCAGGGTGTACCCCTGCCTCTCACCTAATGTGGGCTGGAGATAGGCACCAAAAGGGAACAGGCGGGTCGGAAAATAAATGAATGAATGAATTACCATGAAAATCTACACTGGTTTTAGATAATTGCCATTCTTTATTGGTTTCATTTTCAGCTTCAGTTTCACATCTCAGAGTTTTTAATTGCGATCTGAAAGTTATGTTTGTCAATCTGTCACAAATCTCCCATGGGGGTGGGGAGAAAAGTGGTTTGCACTCATTGGTCGATACAATTTTGATTGGCAGCTCAATGAACCAGATGTACAAGAATTTCCAGGGTTTTTTTTCATCAGTGATTCATTTGAAAAGGCTTCCCGTTTGAAGATCCCAGAGCAGAAGTACACTCTGACGCTTATTCAATACAACATCGTTTTTATAATATCATAAGAATAAAACTAAATCCCTTTTGTTTACCTGAATTAAGCGAGACTATTCAAGATAGAAAACAACAGCCACATGGTGCTGCCTGAAAATCTGTTCCTCGTGAAGAATTTTCATTGGTTGAAAGTCATGAATATTAATTAGTTTGTCAGTCAAGTACACAGCTTTAATTCAAAAGCTTCAGCATTTTGAAGCCATAAAAATGATCAAAATGTATTTTTGAGGAATAATTTAAGCCAATGAGTTCAAACATAGGAGATTTGTGCCAGAAAGAAATGAAATTTAAGGAATCCTTCAGGATTTCAAAATTAATTCCATAGTATGTGACCAAAAATAACTTTTTTTTTTTACTTATGGTATCTCATGACCTGCTTCAGAGCATCCAGATAAAAGATGCGCACACACCCACACACACACACGTGCACGCACACACACAAATGCACTCACCGGCTTCTGGCAGTCAATAATGTGATTCTCAACCCTCCAGAGACCTCACACATTTCTCAAAGCCCCTTGGAGCAGCTTTTCAGCACCTCACTCAACAGAAAGCACATGTCCCCTTCACATTGTGCTCGTGTCATTTACCCGCATCAAGCAATAGCTTCGCTCTGGTGCTTTTTCAGAAATGAATGAAATGATTTGGACAGAGTTGCTGGCTGAGAATTGCCTGTTATCAGTGCTTCAGAATGATAAAGGTCAGCGAAATATCACTCAACAAAGAGAACAACCATTGTGTCTCCTCGTGGAGAGAACGAATCTGATTTCAGTGTGCGGTGTTTGGTTTGTAGCGCTCAACAAAGCCGAACAACTTGGATGTCATGAACAACACCTCAGTAAGATGATGCCGTGTATTTCAGCAAATAGTTATATTTTTCAGAGATGTTTTGGAAAGTGCAGTATATGTATTTGTAAAATAAGTGTTGAATTGTCATGAACCGCCGAGGGTTTTCTCACCTAACGTTTTCACGAATGACTTCCACAAACACGGAAGTCAACTCTAAATTCTCACAACCTCGCATTCGGAAAACATTTAGAAAAGAGGGTGGTTCGTCATGAATTATTGAGATGCCATGGGGATGGATTTGGGCGAAAGAGTCGTGCTCGAACCATTGCTCTTATATCTCTCACGAGTTTTTGCTTCATAGAACAGAGTAGCAATTAATGCCTTGCTCAGATCCTTCTCGACTTTGTTAATTACAGACATAGCGTTCTGGAAATAAGGCACATCATGAATAAATTCGATGTTAACGAATGTCAAACTTGTCAAGCTCAGTTGTATTTACATGTATGCACTTGGCAGACGCTTTTATCCAAGTTTCCAATTTTTTTTTCATTTCTTGCTTTAGCGGATGTTAAAAGGGTCATAACATGCTGACCCCTTTAGTGTCTTTTATGGTAACGTTTAAGAGTAGATTGAATCAAAACTCTAACCATGGACATTCCAGAAAAAAAATATGTTTCTTTTAAAAACGTTTTATTTGTGGCATTGACTACATTACGCGAGTACCATTGTAACGTCACGCCGGACATGAAAGGGATCATATCCCTCCCCTGGAAGTGATGCACTATCCACAAAGCAACACTTTCGCTCGGAAATTCCAGAAACAAAGGGTCAAGCAGAGGGAAACAGATCGAAAGATGGAGCCATTGTAACGTTCTTGACGACAGTTAGAATCCCAGTAGAGGCTGCCTCAATATTTTTTAAATACTGAAATTTCAAAATAACCTACACCTATAAATGTTTGCATTTTGAAGTCAGACTCATTTTTCCTCAGTTTAGAACAACTTTGGTGTAGACCATCTCTATATACAAAACAGCAAGATTGCATAGCCACAGCTTCTTCCTCAAAAGAAGCAAAAATGTTTCAAAGAATTTTGTTCCCTGATCAAAACACCACTCGTTCAAACTGGGGGAAAAAATCTCCAGAAAAATTTATTACCATCAAACTTTTCTTGAGCCATGGCATGTGGGGAGTGATATGAGTTACATCCAGGAGCCACACTGCTGGTGTCCAATTCTACTGGAAGCACTAGGATATTTTTTTTCCATTTAACCTAAATATATTTTTTATCATTTCTTTTTTTCTGTCAATCCTCATGACAGTAAGAGATCGGGTAAGGTTTGAACGAAACAATGATGAGTCTGCATGAGGAAGTGGAACAGAAAATTCTGAAAAAAAATGTAGCAATATTTTTCTAGTATTATGTGCTCTTTTTACACTTTTGTATTTGTTACGTTTATACACTTTAAATTTATGCACTTGTGATTAGACCTGGGGATCTGTGCCCGAACCCGACAGGGCCTGTAAGGACCAGACGAATCTGGTCGAATTCAGGCTAAAAGTATATAACTGTATACAGGCTCGGGTCAGATTCAAGCTCTGTGGTGCGCGGTCATGTGATGTACTAATATTGTAGTGAGAGACACAAGATTGGACACAGTGAAGGTGAAACAGAGGCTTGTTTCTGGAGATTACCTTTACAATAAATGTTTAGAGCCAAAAGCTTTTGGGTCAGGTTCGGGATCATAAATGACGGTAAAAGAAATCGGGGTCAAGTCGGGCTAAATTCTCTCTTTAGGCCCGACTGCACCTCTACTTGTGATATGGTCATGGCCTTATGAATAACACTACGCGTTATTTTATAGAGTTTTAGATATATTAGTTTTATGGTGTTCTTTGTGTAAATACAGACGATTATTCTTTTTTTTCTAGACTAATTAACTGAATTTTTATTTTTAGTCTTTTCAAGTATCTGAATAATGGTTAAACATTCAAAACACGCACGCACGCACACACACACACACACGGCCTCAATCCATGACTCACCTATATTCAATTCAGGGGAAACCTATATCTGAACAAATGCCACAGACTCAGGATTCTGTTTTGCGTAAAAAATAAATAAAGTTGTGGTAACTAGCTCTTTTAGTTCAGAAATGGTTAAACTTTAAACATTGAGCTGCAAAGACATCAAAACATGTTATCAGAACAAATTGAAGTTACCGTAATTGGCACAATTTGAATTTTGAGTTTGAAATGTTGAGTTTTCTCAAATTAAATGGGTACATTTTAATATTTCATATCATTATGCTCATTTCGGAGAAAGAAATTCAATAGTAAAGACTTTTAAAATTACACATAAAAAAATAAAAACTGTATTTGCATTACTTTTAAATCCGGTCATATTATTGTATTTCCGTACTATTTTTAAAGGCATAAAACATTTATTGATGTGTTTTTACTCATATTCTGTTGCAGAATCGTATTGTTTTTGTTGGATACTTTAGATTATTTAACAATCTTTAAAAACAAAACATTCTAAGCACATGAATTTAAACTTGTGTTGGCCTCTAAATTTGGACACTTTATAAAAGATTGCATATTATATGAGCAGACTCCCGCAGCAAAAAGGAGTGCAAGTGAAGATCAGGCAGCGATGTCTCTGTCGGCCTTAGTAAATCATAAAAGACCCTGATTAAATGAATATATAGGTCAGACTGGTTAAGCTGCCCACTTCACCTCATTTTGTGCCACAATCTGCTCCCGACTTCAGCTGTGACTGTTTGCAGGGATTGTGATCGGCGGCTGTAATTTGAGATTAAAGCTTATAAACTCCAGAGCTGGAAATGCTATCCTTGATTCATCACTCATGTACTTTTCAATTCCTCTTTCTACAGTTCCTCAACGTCTTCCTCGTCATTGCTCCATTTTTTTCTTTTAGGAAAGTTATATAAATCAGTAGAACACTTCCTTCCTTTTGAACCCAGTTGCCTCAACTAATCCGGTTACATTGGAATGGATTGAAAGTAACTAGACACAAAACTACATTTCAAAAACAATTGATTTAAAATGCTGCACACATGAGTATTAACCTACTTTGAGCCCAAACCTCAAACCTACTGATGTGCTTTCAGAATGTTGTTTGCTCTTTAATAAAGCTACACATCAATGGCTTTGTGTTTCACGAGCTGCTTTTATTCTCCATGCTGTTTCATGAGGTCGTGAGTGTGGCGGGAAACCGGTCAGTCAGGCAGAGTGAACACTACACCACAAACCAGAAGCACTGCCAGCGCTGCACCGGCACTGACCTCGTTTAACACACACAAGCTTGTCTGTGAAAGTGAACCATGGCCGCACCCAGACTGATGCCCTCATCTCGCTCTCTCTCGGAGAAGCCTGTACCACCTATCCTTTTATGTCATGAACTAAGAAAAAAATTAAACAAAATGTTATTTGAACAAACAAAAGCAGATGTTTCACCACCCTTTGCCTCCAGAACAGCTATAATTCATCTACCTACACTTGCACACAGCCAAACTTTTTGAAAACTAACCGCAGATCTTCTGTGCAGTAGCTCCATCACACACTTCATGTAATCCCAGACACTCTCGATGATCTTGAGATCATCACATCCAGTACTTCTTCTTGAAATATGAATTTGGCTGTATGTTCAGGGTCATTGTCTTGCTTCATTTAGGGCCAATCATATGCCTCCCTGATATACTTCCAAGATAAATAAATATCTCCATGTAAAATGCAGCCCCCAAACATTCGAGGAACCTCCACCATGTTTCACTGTTGCCTGCAGACACTCAATCATTCCACTCTTCAACCCTTTGGCAAATCGGCTTCTGCTACAGACAATATTTCAAATATTTAGATATTTAGATTTCTTTGCACACCATTTCCAATGTTTTCATGCATACTTGAGTCACTGGACTTGGTCCCCACTTGCAGATTTTAGCTGCTACCTGAATCCCACTGATTTCTGGCAGTTCTGAACTGATCGGACTAATTTGAACATTTATTTTGCTGTACTCAATATTGCCATGACGAGAAGATGCCTTTATGAACCACATTGTGATAGCAGAGGTCCTCGCGCAGTTTTAAGCCTCCATCACAGCTGTTTCTGTTTCTTATCATGATTGGGTTTTAACCTGTGTGTGACATTTATGCTCATTAGCACCTGTTTGGTATAACTGGTTGATCATACACTATAATCCTACAAAATCCGTGAACGTGTAAGTGTACCTTTAAGGGTTGATGCTGGTTTGAAGGCAGTAGCATGAAATATCAGGTTGATTTAGGTTATCTGTGCCTGGGCGCGGGGGTCTGCAGCCTGCAGCCGGGGGGCTATGCGGGTGGGTCTACCTGGCTGCTGCCGGGAGGTCAGTCGTCCTGCTGTGGCGGCCGTCCCCCCCGGCCAGAACGTTCCTCTGTGGGGAGGTTGTCGGTTCCTGTGGGGGTGGGGTGGGTCCGACTCTGGAGGCCGGGCCCCTGGTCGTGTCGACTCGCAGGGGTTGGAATGGGCCACTTCAGTTACTTCTGTCTGTTTGCAGGGCCAGGTCTGAGTCAGAGCTCGCATCGTACCTGGGCCATAGAGGAGTGGGGGTGATGCATGGGACATTGGTCGGCCGCTTTTGGGTTGGGTTTCCTGTCCTGGACACTTCGTGCTATGTTCACTTGTTTATTTGATGCCTGTGGGTCTCTGTTCGATGCGGATCGTGTCGATGTCTGGCTCATGCGTTTCGATCAGCTCGCGGTTTGTGCTCTTTCATCTGTATTGTATATGCCCTCCCATGTAGCATATTTGTATTATAAACTCTACAACATCATTATTATCCCGCATAATTCATTGGCTGTGTGTATGTTTATTTAAACATGTATGTGTGTGGGGGGGGGGGTATGCACAAACTGCAAAAACTGTACTGCACAAACTTATTTGGAATATTCAGGTAGGTATTCTTCCTATTCTTTTTACTCCTGAACCGTTTCCCCCTCACCTTCCCCAATCCCTTATTCACTCCCCCTTTCAGCCCAATACCGCCTTGTCCTGACACAATTAATGTAAACTGGTCCATGGGAAACACAACTAATAAATATCTACATACATTCAATGCTCCAATCCAGAGGAGAAAACACCACACCATGTGTCCACTCCACTGGAGATAACAAAACTGTCCAACTTAGCGAAGCATCTACTTCCCATGTGATGGCTTTTAAGCAGGACAGGACACTGTTAAAGAAAAAAAAAAGATTTTCTTTCTTTTTTTTTTTGTTTACTATACTTATCATATTTTTTGCCGTATAAGACACACTTTTTCTTCCCCAAAACTGAGGGGGAAAAGTTGGTGCGTCTTATACGGCGAATGCAGAGCGCCGCTGAGCGGATGGCGGTCACGGGCCTAGCTCCTGTTATGGTAAAAATATACCTTCTCAATTGATAATAAACACTGGAGACTGTTTGATAGAGAACACAGCAAATGCGGCTATTTATTGTAAAGATTTAGCAGTCTCAACGCATTTCCTACACATGTGTAATCCGCATTGGAAGAAGAACCTCGAGCCTCTCAAAGTAAGACAAGCGGGAAGAAGGGCGGGACTGAAGTATGACGTGTCTCTTAAAAGTTTCTCAAATAAATTTCCACTAGATGGTAGTATTATATAGGAAAATTCCCATCACACTTCGGAGCCGTCGGTGCGCGCTGATGTCATCGCCCAGCTCTGCTCGTCGATCCTACCATAGCGCGGATCGTAAGGAGCAGGTATGAAACATTACAGCCTTTTTTGTTACTTTTACTGTTTACTGACTGTTCATGTTACATGTTTGCCATATAATTGTTCTTAAACTGCTGTTAACGTTTACACAGTTGATGTAAAATATTTTACTACAGTATTTGGTTCAGAATCTTTTTTTTCTAGAGCTTCCTCATTTAAAATTGGTTGCGTCTTATATGCCTGTGCGTCTTATACGGCGAAAATACAGTAAGTTTTTTTTTTAATTTCTTTGAGACTTTTGAACTTTTTCATTTTTATAAATTAAATAAGACAAGAAAGACTGAACACTTGCAATGGTTTAATACACATCGTTTAGTATTTTACAGCATTAATGTTTGCTTAAGAGTTGGGTAATGTTTTTTTCCAAAATGTAAAGTTGACAACATAACATATTGAAACGTCTCTTTGTGGAGTGGTGAACCATGGAGTGATGCACATACAGTTTCACTCAAGCGCACACAGACACCGCTCGCTTCATAAAGCAGACAGACACTGAAGGCAAGAGACCAAAAGATTGTGACAGCACTGAACAGCATGACGACTTGTCTATCTGTTTCTCAAGAGTCCAGATGGAAGCCTCGAGATGCACTCGAGTGTGAATCACCAGTGCAATACACCTCCAACCACACATTACTGCAAAAAGTAGAAAAAGGAACACCATTCCAATGCAAAATAACTCAACTATACAACCTTTTTGAATGAGATAAAATAACTAACTGTACATTACTGAGATTTTATTAAAAAAAAGTTAGAGAGAAAGAGAATTGTATAGAAAATAAACCATCATCTGTTTAGTATCCATGACATAATCAACATAAAAAACAAGGATGACCCCCTCAGCCTTCCTGCATTGCCCATTTATAAGCAGAGCAGTAGAGTTCTGCCCCAAAGGGCCACTTTCTCAACTCAACAGTGCCATATCATGTGGTTAGACCTGAGTTTTTATATCAAGTCATCAAATAAAATGAAATCTTAAACAGAAAAAAGGTAAGAGGTTTTTTAAAAAGGTGTCTCTGTTATTTCTATACTGCAGCTATTTTCTATCAGCAGGCCATGCCAGACACACGGGCGCAATGCAAGTAGGACAACATAATATTTCAATGAACAGGAACATCCCAGTCAGCAACATATTTGGCCAATGCTTTGTTCTTGTTTGGCACATGTGGCACTGGCAGAAGGTATGTGGAGATGTTCCTGTTTTTAATGTGGTTTAAAAAAAAAAAAAGACATTGGTCGGTGTACGTAGTAAATGTGGTGTTTCACAGGGGGCCTGTACCATGAACGTAGATGAACAAACTCAGAGTTACAGGATTAGTTTTGGGTTGACAAATCCAAACCGATGCAATGAGGCATTAATGGTACCATGATGAAGCTCATCAACTTTCTTTGTTAACCCAGGCTTTGATCCTTAAGCATGATTACTTGAGGCGCGCGCGTGCACATAAAAGAGTGACGTGCCACCGAACAACCAATTGCGTTCGACATGGAGAGAGGGAGGTCCTTATATTTCTCCGCTGAGGAGCAAACTATTATAATGCAGAAATACAATGAATTTAAGCACGTTTTACAAGCGCGCAGTAATACCGTGTCTGCTGCCAAAGCGAGAGAAGACTGTTGGAGAAAGATTGCGGATAGCGTTAATGCGTAAATTAAATACATATTTTATACATCAAGGTCTAATTATGTATATGTAACATTAGTTTATGTATTTACACGCCCGTAAAAATTATGCTAACACTTTACAATAACAGTGTAATTGTTAAAAGCATTCGACCGGACAAATGAAGAATGATCACTAAAGTTGTAGTGTTACTAACTACTTTTCAATTACTGGATTTCAATATGCTTTCAATACTGAACTACTGTTAACAGTTAAAATAATTTTAAATGCTTGCACACACACACCCACACACACACACGCACACACACACACACGCAAAAAACGCAACGCAATATATACCATTTGCGTTACAGTAAGGGCATGGCTTCGATGCGTCACATTTGTTATGTGCGGCTCTAGAATTTCACAAAGATACAATATGCCTTTGGCGGAAAGTCTGTATCTTTCATACAAGTAACTATCAGGGAAGGCAATGGGATCTTGTCTCTGCAAAGCGCTCTTCAAACAATTTGCGCGGAAATGTCCACGGGATTTCTCAGAAAAGGACAAGCCATTGCAACAGACACTAGAAATTAGTTGCGTCACCTAAATGTTCTCTACTGATTGGTCAAATTTCGTTTTGAGAACTCGAATCCAGAACTTAACCTGCCCCGGAGCAGGTTAGCCGTGCAGCGCAAGTTACCATGGCAATGAACACCAACTGAAGCCGAGTTTCTTTCATGGTACCTAAAACCCAGCATTGGTGCAAACTAATCCCAAACTTACCTGGCTAGCCAGCTAATCCGGCTTCATGGTACAGGCCAAGGGTCATTACCTTGGCTGTGACATGGGCCATGTGTGACCCGTGTCTGGAATACAAACTTGGTCCATTTATGTACCATAATTCATTGTGGTAAGCTGTGTTGATAAAATTGCTGTTTGGGTCAGATAATAACTCAAAAATACAACAGTTAAAAAAAGTGTTTACTTTGACAAAGTGTGTCATAATCAGGTGATGTCAAACATGGGATTTCCCCATTTAGATCCAGCATCAAAACATAGGCACTTCATCTTCTAGCTGTTCAGGATTGAGTGGTAAATTCGATCAATCACTGCAATTTGTGAAACCCAGAGCAGAACTTGTGAATCTACCATTGTGACAGAAGTGCGGCCAGTGATATAGAAGCTCAAGCAAGGAGGAAGTATGCATGTGTGTGTGAGAGATGTGGGGGGGGGGATGTCATCTGTTAAGTAAACAGCCATAATAAAATATGGAGTAACTACATTTTACAACTATAAAAACTAAACAACTACATTTTAAAACATTAACACACAATAAAATGCCGTAACAATGGAAAAATGTGACACTTTCTATGAATATTATACAGATGTAGTTAAAAGACAAAAAATATTAACATCCAGCATATAAAGTGCTGGATTGCATAAACCCAAGTGGAGATGTGATAAGAAAAAAAGTATGAAACATCATTTCAAAAAGAAATCGCAACAATTCCTCAGCTAAAGTTGTTAGGTGGTGCGCAGGGTTTCTGACCCCATATTCCTTCCACAGCCCCAGGCTTCTTGGTGGATAATAATTGCCTCAAAACATTCAATCCTTTGATGTTTTATTTGAGAATCACAACTAAAATTGTATATAAAGAGGTTTTTAATTTACTATTAAACAAACTATCGTTAAAACTATTTACTTGGAAAGTTGACTATCAAATCATATGCTTAGACATTTTGAGATTAGAATGTAATTTTCTGTCCCAAGAGTTCTGGAAACAAAAGGTTTAAATTGCTCAACGGTGTCCTTTGGTAAGGTCCCTGCACCCAATCAGAAATAAGTGTTGCATATCTCTGGATTTATATTCCTGAAAGACCTTCAAATGCTTATTCCTTGAGCATATAAGTGTGATGTGCATCACCAAAAGTTAAATAAATGGCCAATGGAATCGTTGAGCGAAGCTGACACGTTTATCTTGCCCTCTCTCTTTTCATTTCAAACAAATACAGAAATATTGGGTTCGTATCTCATCACTGATGAGAGAGGAAGGGTCTTCGCCTCATTATTAAGAAGCTGCAGGCGTTTTGATCATTCAGAGACATTCAAATGCATTTCATCAGCACATCAGACAGACTGAAGAATTGTGTGATTATGCAGATTAAGAAAGTTGAACATTAACCAGCATAGATCTCTGCTTTTATAGCCCCACTCACTTCTAATGGGACTTCAGAGGGTCAAAATGGCTGCTCTGGATCTAAAAACATTAAAAACTCTAAAGACGAGGAGTCCTCTGAGAATGATCCAAACAACATTCAACCAACTTTCCTCTCAAGAATATCACAGTCCTGTCCAATAAAGAAATAAAAAAAGAAATGTCCCATCCAATGTCAAAAAAAGAAAAGAATGTGAACATTGTGAAAATACACAATTATCGTGTCTGACAGGCAGCTGCTAACTCTATTCAACATATCTGGGCTAAATATGAAACACGGTTTATATTTCCTTCAAATACCAAGAGGAACACCACAGACATCCACCACGCTTTTCCAAGTTAGATTTTTGTCCAAAGCATCAAGTTCTCTTCCAAGCGCATCAGTAAAGAGCAGCGGTGTGAAAAGCATGTTAAACAGGCTCCTTTTTCTCTTTTCTGGAGTGTGCATCGTCCCAGATTGACTGAAGAAAGTGGTGCATCTGCTTCAGATTAAGAAAAACAATAACAGCCATTCTTAGTTCCCTCCATTCGAAAACCCAGCTCTATGGGGAATAATCTACCTGATTCAGGAAATTACCATTTCCATTAATAGCATCTGCGTTGGGTCTGCTGCACGTCCTTTTTCTGAATTCAGCTTCTTATTAATGTTTACTGGTCCATCATAAAAAGACACAAGGCTTCCAGAATGCAGTCTAACCTTTCCAGTTTTTTTTAATTCACTAGGTCATAATCACGTGTTTTAAGGAGATTTGAATGGTTTCATGATCATGTCTGGTTTAGTGTTTAATATTTAATACACATGATTTGAGTGGTTTCTTATTCAGGGCAGGTTTAGAGATTTTAATATGCGTGTGTTCTGTTATGAAGTCAAATATTTCACAATGCTCTCTCACACCGTGTTTAATAGGGGTGTAACGGTACGCTAAAATCGTATTCGGTTCGGTACAGTGTCTTGGAGAGTTCGGTTCGGTTAATTCGGTACAAAACAATAAGAACTTACATAATCTTTATTTTGAAAAGCTGCCAATACACAATAGAATTCTTGCATAAAATAAATAAAAGTGACACATTTGGGTGATATTTTTAATAAATTGCACTCTATAAAGAAATACACATTTTTAAATAAAAAATGAAACACTGCAACTAGTTAGGACCTGAAAACTTTTAACACTAGCAACAGCTTCAGCTTATATATCAACAAAACTAACTATTCAAGTTTTAGGCTAAAAAGATTAACCTATCCACATTTTCTGAAGAGAGCACAGATCTGGTTGCAGTGACAATATCTCCAGCAGTAGAAAATGTTAGATGTGTTGCCTGCCCGATCTCCGTGGAACAATGTCGACATACAACTTTAAATTTATCCACTCGTCTATCCCCGTTATGTATTTTAACAGAGAAGCCAAAGTGTTCCCAAACAGGAGAGTGTAGTGAGGTGGGAGGGTCTTCAAGCTCTGGCTTCTCTTTCGCTTTTGCCATTTCTCACAGCTACTCGTGCAGCGCTACTGTGCGTCACTCAATAGCGTCTGTGCGGAAACTCACCTAGGAACATAGTTCCGCTGCGCTTAATATCGCGCTAATAATAAATTTATATTATTTAATCAAAAAAAAAATACCGAAACGGTATGCAAGTGTACCGAACCGAACAGGCCGTACCGAAAAGGTTCAATACATCCCGTGAACCGGTACACCCCTAGTGTTTAAAAAAACAGTCATAATTTAAACGTGGTGTTCTTGTATTACACACGATTTGCAGTCAGTCTGTCAACATATTTAACTGTGGTTCTATGTATTGAATCTTTTAATAACAGGAAATGTAGACATTCAGACAACCTGTTTAAATCGTGCTTTGAAGTTAAATTTCTTGTTTTCTCTAATGAATGTGTTCAAAAACTCTTTAAATCATTATAGTATGTAATATTGACTGTGAGAATCCAAAGTAGCATTTTTGAGTTATTCCATCCTGAACTTGGCCTTTTTTAGAAGAAGGAAAAAAAAGCATTTCCAGAAATTTTGAAGAGGCACTTAGGGCACCAATTTGTCCGGCAGTGGCCCTGGGCGCACTTACACATTGTTCAGTGATGTAGGCAGTGAGGATTGTTGGCTTAATTAGTGATCTGTAATCTTTATGTCACAATTGCTCAAAACGAACACAAAGTAGAGCCAGCTCAGCTCAAAGGATCATTTATGGAACCTTATTAAAATGGGCAGAAAGAAAAGAATGTGGTGGAAAAGCCCACAAAGAAAACCAAAACAGGGTGCACCGTATGGTACCATGCAAAGCAAATGAATTGCATTTTCAAATCACACAATTACAGTTTGAGATCCATCACAGAATACAATTGGATCTGAGGTATTGAAAATATCAAACCTGCATATTGATCCTTACATTGACTTTCAGTGTAAAGTAGATTTAAAAATACAGTATTTGTCTATGATAACATAAAGTCATGCTAGCCTCTGTATTGATCTGACTGAAAAGTCACAAAAAAATGGTCCCAGTTTATGAAGTGGGTCAACGCCGGTCATTTAATCAATAAACAGAGCTATAATTGGTTGTCTATAAAAAGCTGAGGGAAAGTGGTGTGAAGCTTAGCAGGAAAGGTGTAAAGCACATAAAACATAAATAAAAGAGAATAAATCAGGGGGAAAGCATTTGCACCTAAAACACAATAACAAAGCCTCATCTGTGCACGCATTTATGCCCTGCCTGACCTGACGCATCATGAAATTAAAGCTATTGCACTGTCAGAGCACCCAAAACAATGGGGTAAACATGCAGTGCTGCATAACTGACAGCTGGGGCCAGGTTTGCCCCATGCAAATCTGAGGCGCTCCAGATCTCAGCTGGATCAGAAACCCTGATTGTTTCCAAATTCCTCTCAGGCAATGACCTCAAAGGCCTCTCTGTCAATGAGGGAGGCTGAAACCAAACACCTCATTTTCAGATGGGAAGTTGTGTTTTTTACTCTCATAGGACAGAACAGGTAACTTCAGACGGGAAGTCCCACACACAGATTTCCCTTTGATGGTTTAGGGAAGCCATAAAGAAAACGGATCTGATTCATAGAGGAAAAAATATCTTGAGTGTCAGTTTCAAATCAGTTTCTGGATTACCAGTTCTTAGGAAACAACTAAGAACCAAATTCACAGATATTCAGTGAAGTGGTGCTGTACAAAAGTAGAGTATTACGCGTGGAGTTTTTATGAATTTTGCAGTAACTGTATGATATGAGAATATTGAGTAGATAAATGAAATAAAAAGAAATGTAAATTCATTATAGCAAAACGTTGGTTGGTAATTATTTTTAGTATAATGCAAGTTCTTTGGGCACAGATTTATTTTGAGTCTAATAATACAGTCTTGAAGTAAATAGAAGCAATTTTCATAATATATTTTAAGGCCATATCAATTATCCCCAACATTAGCCTTGATTAAATGGAGTAATGTGGTTGTGAAAGTTCAATAAGTGATTGAATTTTAAGTTTATATAGAACAACCAACTAAAACCCTTTTTTATGATTTTCTTACAGGTAGAAAAATAATTTAGTAGGGATGTCCCGATCAGGTTTTTTGAGCCCCCGATCCGATCCGAGTCATTTAATTTTAAGTATCGACCCATACCGAGTCCCGATCCGATACTTGTCTTTTCCTTGTGCTAATTGCACACTTTAAGTGCATGCAGGTTATTAAATCAATCCAGTGTGTACTCTTGACAACCAAATAGCTCAGCAGTGCATCAATAAAAAAAAACTGAAAGCAACCTGTTCCTTTACAGTTTTTTATTTCTCACAAATATGAAATCTCAATTTTACAGCTCAGTGAAGTCGCAATATTCTGTCGTGTGTTTCGTTTTAAGATGCCTTATCAAGTTGGTAGTATTAAAGGCTGCTTTGCTAGTACCACCGCGTCAAACTAGAAAAAAAAGAGAAAATAATATATTTTACATGGGGTATTAAATAACAATCAGTAAATAAACATTTCTATTTCTTCAACAACGAAAATGTTACACATTTTAAGTTACGAAGAACACTTCAACATGTCACAAACCTATTAGATAAAGACATGTAAATCATCACAACACACAAAACTTAAACACGCTATTTAGGCGCTAATATAAACAACAAATAGCGATCTATGAAATCCCTTTTAAATAAACAAAATATACTTTTTTAAACATTAGCTTACCACGCTGGGAATAAATAAGCATTAAATGAAGGTTTTTGTAGAGCTTGAACCTTTTTTTTTTAACACGAGCACAAACATGCGAGTCTCTCATATTTCTTCCTGATTCACGCACGCTCTAAGCACGTCATCAACGTCCTTAAAGGGGCAGCACACAACAGCTCGCATTGCAAACGTTGCATGTAGCTACCAGACTAGAATCACTTTCCAACTTAAAATACTTCCACACTGCAGACATCTTAGCACCGTATTGCAAGTAGTAAACAACATGCGAGTTTAACATGCGAGTTTGCGACACGTGCGTGACGTAGCTGACGTAAACATTCGATCGGTCCGATACATAGAGCCGATTCCGATCAGTTAAAAAATGCCTCGATCGGCCCCGATACCGATCTTTATGATCGGCTCGGGACATCCCTATAATTTAGATTTTAAATGTGTTTGTGACCACCATCATATCAGTCTAAGCCATCACACAAATCAGAGCAGACTAGAACCATGTGACCAATCAGCATTTAGGTATCTTCAAATGTCATGTAATGGCATTTGAGTTATTGACTTTCACCGTTAATTGCAGTAGCTCTGACTCATCTTCTGTACGAGCATAAATAGAATGAAATAGCATCACGCCCGAGGCTCCGGTCTTCATTAAAAAAAGACCACGCTGCAATTCCTCACTAAAGGACTCAAATCCCAGCGGCCTAAATGATTTCAATTCAAGCAGACGTTACAATAGCCATTGCAGAGTGACACTCCATTTACGACTTCATTTGCACACAGAGGGGAGTAAAACAAGGACATCAGGTGAAGCACTTTAAGGGGCAATGAGCTGCCCCAAATATTTTGTTATTCAGTTGATTCAGGCTAGCTTCCATAACAGCTCAAACCCCATACACAGACTCCAATGCACTTCAATCAAATGTTCTTATGTGACTATTTAGTCAAACGCAGATTTTAAAAAAATATTTCTTCCCATTTTCTGAAAGAGTAAAACAAAGGATTGGGAGAAGAGGAGATCCCTGAAAGCTTGTAAACTGTGTCGGAAGCCACTGTGTGAATGTTAAGCAGACCTCATTCAATCAATGAGAAGGAAAAAAAAAATAAAAGAGAACTTGCCTCACCGGACTAAACCAACAACAGATAATGAGAAGGGAAGTGGTTTATAGCATTACCTGCATTGAAATACTTAGATTAAAAGCAAAGAATTTAAAGGACGGGGTAATTTTAACATTTTCAAAGCCTTTAAAATACGTATTGGACACCTCTACACTAGCACTGCATCATTTTTACATGACCAAAAACAGCTTGTTTGAATAAGTTTTAGTATTTTTTCTCTTGTTGCACACAAGTTCCAACTAATGCCCAAATCACTGAACATATCCGCAAGCGGTCAGAATGGTTTGCAGTTTTTACACAATTAACATTACCTTTTAAGACCTATATGTGCTGAGAACTTACACAAAATACAAATGTTCTTTTTTAAATCCAATTTAAATCCAAGAATGATGAAAAATGTAAATTTTAAATGTGATTTGGGACATTCAAAACCTATTAAGGTTTTCTTCCCCCACAAACTTCTCATAAAATCAATTAGAGGGATAAGATTAAAAGAAGCATATTTATTTGTGAGCTAGATAAATTTCATAATAAATTATGGCATCGTGGCCAATATTGCTTTTTTAGGCAATGTATTCAAGTGAGAAATAAAGGAAGTAACACATCAATGTAAAACGCTCTATTTCCTGTGGCCACCTGGTGGTGCTGTAACTTATAATGTAGTTTGTGATACAGATGTGTTCAGACATGGTCCCTCAACATTTGTAAGTTTTAAAATGATCAGACTTTGCATTACAAAGTAATTACCAACCTCACTGTCAAATTTAGATGACCAACGTGCATAGTTCAAAGGATTTAAAACAGCAATCTCTAGGAGGAGTTTGGTATAGTATGACACCAGCAGAAGATGCCATTTTTAGAGGTACCCAACTTCCCGTCTGGTTTGAAATCCAGTCCATGTAACTTATTTTGAAGTCTTAGCACACTACACAAGTATGACAAGCTCAATTACGTTAGGTGGCACTATAAAGACATTTTTCAATATTGGGATTGAATCCCAATGAGACATAATGTTACACCAGTTCTGATGCGTGTGCAAATTTCCCTCAAAAAAAAAAAAATGTGCATATGTTGATGAGTATGCAATAAATAATAAATATGTCTGGAATACTGCAAGTCTTTGCTTTTGCGTCGCAGTAAACATGAGTACTAGCTAAATCAAATCAGACAAAAGCTGTATTATATATATATATATATAAAATATATAGAGCACATGTGTCAAACTCAAGGCCCGCGGGCCAGATGTGGCCCGCCATGTAATCTAATGTGGCCCACGAGAGCTTAAAAGTTTTGAGTGTCAAAAAAACGAAAACAAAAACTACATTTCCCACAATGCCTTTGGCTTTGGTAGCCGCAACAATGTTTCTGGCTTTCCGCATCCATACTCACAAGTGAAAACTGCAGAGCTGCCAACTCACAAACTGAACGCAAGACTCACGCATTTGAGTGATCTCTTACACTACACCTCCAGTTTCTCACACTAAAATAAATTTCAAGATGTGAAATGGGCGCAGCTAATAGTTTATCTGTGATCTGTTTCTAAAAGATGATGAACGATATGCATCGTCTTCAGTCTGTGAGGGTTTTTTTTCGCTAAACAAATGACAAAAATGCTATTTTTCTTTATTCACTTGGACAGTTTGAACCTTCATTAATGGTGTTATGTGAGTTTCATAAACTGACAAAAAATAAAAGGATTTATATTAGAACAACAAGCAAACAATTGTTTCTATGCAACTGAATTGAAAAGTTATAAATAATGAGTTATTTAACATTAAGGAGTAGTTACATTTACTTTACATTAAAATAATAATTAATGAATTATTAAATAATTATTATTTTACATCTGGGGGGCCCAGATTCTTTTAAAGGTTTAAAGGGTTTGCGAAAGTTTGAGAACCACTGATATATATGCATATGCAAGCATCTGCTGCAGTGAATTGACTATTACTTTATGCTGGTTGGCCTCAACAAAATCACAAAAAATATTCCTGCTAATTATCTTTTCTGGTACTATGGCAAATACATCATTAGCCTATCGTCCCAGTCTGTGTGTTAGCTCTACATGGAAACAGGAAGTAGTGGTTGAAAGTTTGAGATTTGTTGAATTTTGCATTTCCAGAAAATATGATTTTGCAAATAAGCATAAATGAATGTAAATACAATTTGATAAAAAAACGGTATAAAACTGTTGTATAAATTTACAAGAGAGTTTATTTTGCACAAAATGCCCCTTTAAATAGAGAAATAGCCATAACCAAGCCACTGTCTAAACTAATTCTCCAATCAATGAGGTCAAAGTAGGTCAGACAGCGAGGGGAGGATGCTTTAGTAATCAGCAGGGTGTTAATTAGCCCTGTGAGAAGTCCATTAAGAATACTTTAAAAAGGGTGGTTGAATTCACACATGACCCCAGACAGAAAGTAAAAGCTTAACTAAAGGTAAAGTGATCTAGATGTACAGTGCATGACGTCTGGGAGAAACCGTAGCAACTTGTCTGAGCGAGATGTGTTTAACGCTGGTGAATACAGTGCTGTTGCCTTGACAGCAGCATTCAGCTGAAGGTACGAGCTCCGTATCGCAGCCCGACAGCTTAGATAACAGCTAATGTCCTCTCAGGTCCACATCCAGTTCATTTTCCCCATGGGCAGAGTGGAGTAAATCTGCCCAGACGTGTACATGAGTGCAAGTGTCTGGAACAAAAGATATGAAACTTGTTCAATGTGTTCCAAATGGAGTTTAAAAAAAAAACGTTATTTCTGGTGACTAGATCAAATAATTAGCATCATAATAAAAAAGCAAGCATTATCACCCTTGCACACCCATGTTAAAAATACGATATGCACACAACATTTGTAGCACTCTGAAATTACGACATAATGCCACCCCAGCCGCTCTGCAGGCCATGTTTAGTGCACAACGTCTCTTGTCATTTGTTTAAACACCAGGGACACATTGATAAAAGATCAGAGATGCAGCTGAAGGAGGAAAAAACAAGCGGCAGGATACAGGAAACTCCAGGCGTCAGCCATGAGCAAAGTGGCTTAATGAGAAGCAACAGTGTGTGTTAGACGAACACAGAGGAGCTGGTAAAAACTTGACATCTTGCATCTAAACATATGTTTGGCTTGTTAGGGTGCTGCCTCTGTGGGTTTAAAGCAGGGGTGCACACACTTTTTCAGCTTGTGAGCTACTTTTAAAATGACCAAGTCAAAGTGATCTCCCCACTACAAAAATGTAAAACATCAAATCAACAAACAATTATTTTCAACTTTATTGAGAATTGACAAAACACACATAATAATTAATTATTTACATTTTTTGTAATAACTTGAGTTTAATTTGATGACTTGCACTGAATTGAATCATTAGAACAGTTGTGTGTGACCTGAATTTGGTGATAATAGAGTGATTTTTTTATGGGAGCAATTGAGCTTTCATCCAAATAATCAAGAATAAAAATGATGCTCTAATAAATTTTTCAATATTTATTGAAACTGAGTCGTGCAGTACAATATACAGGTGAGGAGTGGCGTGTTGCTTGATTTTGGTTGTAATAGAGCATTTTAGAATGAAGTTATGAAGCATATTCTGGGTAAAACATACTTTGGATCTGGTAATTTGCAGACGGTTCCATGTCAGAGGGTTGCGCATAGACGGTAATGTGTTTCTGCGAATGCCGGGGGAAACTTGTTTTGATAAAAAACGTTTTGTAGTTTGCTACATAACACAGATTAAAAATAGATAATATTTGTTTACTAAGAACATTCTGGTCTCGACTCTCTCGAGCTATTGAGCAGAGAAAACCGAATCCGTGAATCTGCAGCTAACTTTACTGAACTGTGACGGGATCGATGATCGGCTGATATTGTTTCAATATTACGCCACGATGGATCGACATAATGAGCACCCCTGTTTTAAAGCAACCACAACACATCATCATCATCACACCCAGATCAATTACACAGAGTTACAATATTCTATTAAAGAAAAAATAGCTCTGAACACAAAATAAAAAAGAGAAAAAAAGTAAGAATGAAAGTTGCCATCAAATGTAAGATAAACAGACACAAGCTGTTCTGAGAAAAATATTTAAGGGCACGTGGATGGGGAATTCTTACCAAATGTGGTATTAATTGAACTTCATAATATTACATAAAGCAATACCACTTGTATTACTGTAAGTAAGCCTCTGAGTGTACAACATGTGCAATATTTCTGCATTATTCGGACCTCAACAACTACCAAAAGTCATTCCATAGTAACACACATCACTTTCACTAATGGATTAAATGAAAACGTGATTCTGGCACATGCCTACTTTTTGTCTTCAACTAATAACCATATTTTTCAGACTATTAGGGGCAATACCATGAACAGGTCTATTTTCATTGTTAAAGCACACTGGACTAAGGTACTGTCACATAATGTTTGAATAAGTCAAACGTTATTAAACTCATTCACACTGAACATTATTCAATTGTAACATATAAATAAAAAAATACTTTTTTTGTGGTGGTTACTAGGGATGCCACAGTACACAAAGCTCACAGTTCTGTAGGCATCTCGGTTTTTAACCACTGTTTTCAATTCAGTTTGGTTCTGACAGCTTAACAAAATAGCAATTTTTTATCACCCTCTGTATAGACCCCATAAACAGATTACAAAAAATAGACGTTTAACAGAATTCTCCGCTGGCCATGCTCAGAGTGAAACATGAAAAGTCCCTCCCTTCTCTAACTTTAGGGCTCGCTGGTTGGATATTTCCACAAGAGAGCAGTAAAATCAATAATTCATTGATTGGATATTTGCCCTGACATCTGCCTGTTCACATCCGTGAACAAGAAGTTCACCAGGCTATTGAACTAATAATGCATACTGGAGTTATTCAAACCAAAAATCTGTGGTTCACAAGCACGTATTAAACAGAGAATGGTGAAACGTTGATTCTGGGCTATTCACAAGCTATGTTGTGACTGAAAGCCTTGAGTTTCCAAGCACGTTTCATAACAGCAGCCATTTCCGCGTTCTTAAAAAAAAAAACACCATAATATTATATATTGAGCAGAGCAGAGCAAGTTCTACTCCACGGGGTTACTGACTACGATAGGTGTGTACTCCAATAATCCATCATACAGTGCATCTTACCAAAGTTGTTCTAAAACATTTTGAGCATTGTGAACCAGAATTCATACATAAAGAGCACCATATTATGAGATGCACTGGCAGTTTTTGCTTAAATTAAGGAATTTTAAGTGCATCTTAAAGTCTGAAAAATACATAAGGTAAGGTATTTTCAGATATATTATACTATCATGCTATTCAATTGTATGGAGAAATACACATTTCCCTAAATATCAAGCTGTTGTTATGTTCGCCCAATAAAGATAAATATCAAAGGCTTGATGTTTAATTGAACCATACAATACACTTTAAATGTCATTTATTTTATTTTGATTGATGAAATGCTATACTAATAATTTGATGTCCAACATGGAAATAAGAAGAATCTTTGAGAAGATGAAACATCAAGATCCTTTGTTTCCATGAAGTACAAATGCATTGTTGTCCCAAAATGACAAAATTTTCATATGGGATTGTTGGGAAGACGAAGACCCCTACACCAAAGCCTTTGCATAAACTAAGAAGACCGATACACCATAGCTTGAGGTGCACCTCCTAAAAATTGTAATTTCCAGCAAGAGAAGATGTGGACTAAGTATGTCTCACATGGCCAACAGAGTAAAGCCAAACCGTGGCGATTGCCCCCGTGGTTCTGGCTACAGAATGATTTCTGCCTAAAACAAGTCTATAGGCCAAAAGCGGAACTTTACATATTATTTCTTTAGAAATTACATTGTTTACACAAACAATTAAATTATTTTAGAAAGTTATCTATACAGTGAACAAAGTAAAAAAAATTTTTTTTGGTTCAAGTTTATTTCTGTGTTGAATTTTCCCCTAAAAAAAACTAGGGGGCACCATGTGATTGGCGGCTATGATTGACAGCTACGCAGAACAGAGCAGACTTACCGCTTTTATCACGTCATGAGAAAGATGGCACTGCTGCCAATGATCAAATTCAGAGAAGTTGTTCTCAAATTCTTGTTTATAATTACAAAATAAGTTGTATAGAACAGCTGCGTGTGACAGAGGTGTGTGAGTCGGACCCGAGTCGGAGCTCTGAAACATTGTCAGGAAGTCCATGTGCACCAGTCAATGGTAGCCTTCAGTCCAGCTCAAAAAGAGCCTGAAGCCCAATGGCATTAGACAGTGTAACGTCATCCATAGTTTTTTTACAGTCTTTGATATGGAGTGTAAGGTCTGGGATTTGCCAGTTTGGTAATAGAGCTTTTCTGTAGTGACATTATACATACCCACCATAAAGACAACAAGTATACAGACAAAATCACTGGAATAATAATTGAGAAGAATAATTGGAGAAGCGTAAAAGAATCCATCTGCATGACTGTTCCTCAGCCGCGTACAAAGATTGCCAGATGGATTTAAAAAAACACTAACAAAGAATTCAACGTAGAAGTTGAACGCACATTTTAAAAATCTATGTTTGGATTTATAATTATTCACTGTATTTTGAAGTGTCCACTGTAACAAAACAAACATTCTTGTATTACCGATCAACCATATTACCCAATACCAAGAGACACAGGATCGTTGTTTGGGTAAAGGAGCCACTAATGCAGTTGGGTGTTGTTGGCCCTTTTGATGTAGCGGTATGTATTTTTGTAAAACATTCAAATTAAAACATTGACCCTCAAAAATACCCTACCATCAATGAACTGACCATTCTGATCAGTTTTAAAATCTAGATGGCCAGATAGGAAGATATATATGGATACATTCCTTTGAAGGATAGCAACAAGAGACAGGATCGTTTAGCTCATTATTACTATTATTATTATTATTATTATTATTATGAGATGCATCAGGACATCCGCTGATATCTATGTTTAGTGCCATCGGGATTGTTGTCAGGCCCGGGTCTCATCTGGCCCTCAAGTGCACCCTGAGCAAATTATACAATCTGTTGGTGCATTGATAGTTTAATCTTTTTATACAAATTAAATATGTTATAGTGGGAATATATTTATACTGTATTTGTGCGTGCAATCTCTTTCTCTTTCTCTATTCAGAACTATATCTGAACTCAATACGGTTTTTACCAGACTGTGTATCTTTTAATTTGATTTTATAGTTAAATGTTTGTCCATTCTGCTCTAGAGCATATGCAAATACAAGTTGTTTTTTATCAAATAGAAAGTAAAGGATTGTGCCATGGCTCAGATTTTCTAAGGCAAGGTGTAAGGATGGGTGATTAATTGAAATTGACATTAAGAACCTTTAATCGATCAAATTGTACCAGGTCAATTTTTCAATTACTTTTCCATGTGGAGTCACGTGACCCCAATCCATTTTTAATGATATTTTAAAATTGAGTAATGCTCGCTTCATTCAAACATCTCTCAATTGTGAAATTTTGCCATATTTACTGTACAAAACTTACGAGTGAACTATGAGGGGGAAATAAATAAACAATCGTTCATTAATCTTAAATCGGCGCTCAATTAATCAATATTTTGATTTTAGGCCAAATCGCCAATCCCTAGCAAGGTGTAGTTAAAACAATAAATGTATCACATATCAAAACCAAACCATTTATGTCAGAAATGACCTGAGCAAATGTCAACATTTTAATTTGAAGGTAAACTATTGCCCTTTAGCATATGTCAGATCAGCATTGTGGCAGTCTGAGCCAGACACCAGCAGCTCTCGTTCCTGCCAAGTGCACAGATAACGAACACTCCTCGCTTCCCATCCTTCTCTCCATCCCTCCCTGCATTAATGAGACATCCAGCAGAACTTAATTACATTCACGATAAGCAATGTCGGTGAATTAATAATCTTCCAGTTTGCTTGCACCCTGTACAGAAGGTCAGAGGTCAGAAGGATTATGAGGTCCGGGGGAACGTTGCCTGGTTTAGGATCAATAACAGGATTTGTACAAAGAGACAGGATTGGGTTTCAAAGGGTTAGAGGGGGAGGATTACAGTTTTCAGAGTGGATCCTGTCTTTGTTCGGGAGTCTGCACCAGTTTGATAGTTGCTTGTGTGCACAAGAATATTATTATTCATATTTTTTTCATATCAATTTGAAATCTCCTGAAATAAACTAGATATGAATCCACAATAAATTTATATATTTAAAAGGTCAAGCATAACTGTAAAAATACTCTCAGAATAAATTAAATCCACAGTATCTATGAAGGGCACAGGTAAACAGCTCATTGTATGAAATTTATGCACAATTACTAGAGTATTCATTATCTTGTGATTATTTTTCAAAAACAATTGAATTATGTGCTTTCATGTGACTAAGGAGGTAGTCTCTGCCTAGACTTTTGAAGGTTTTGATTCTTGATCTGGGCACCCGGCACTAAGACAAGTTTCATTGTTTGATGCTTGGTGTGTGGTAACCTTAAACACCACGCAGGGGTCATTTGAATTCACAAAAGTCAGATTCAATTATGTCACTGAAAAATCTCAGCATCATGAGAGGAAACAGGATGCACCTGAGATCAATTTTGAGCTTGGCCCAAAGGATGTCAAATTGTTTATGTATTTATTTAACTGCATTTTACTCTGAAGATAAAACTAAAAAGTTGTGCAGTTATGGGCTGTTTTGTGTAACCACAAAAATGTTACTGATGCACTGTATATAACTATTAGAAGCATCCAATGGGAATGGCCGATAGGATCTAAAAATGTATTGATGTAATGTCAAGCATTTATTGAGATAATGACTTAAAATGATCATTTTTTTCTACAGAGCTCACAATAAACTTTTCCCACTGTGCACAGTTTAAGATTATACTCCCCAATCTTGGGGCACTGTGTAATTAGAAGTAGAGCAGCTACAGCTTTATTAAATGGAATAATTGTGGAATAGTTTCCAAATCAATGATGAAAGGATGGGTATTAAGCTCTTTTGTGTATTTGTAAGTTGGCTGGTAAGCAAATAAAGTAGTCATATTAAATAAACTTAAATAATCTAAACAAACGCACAATAAACTCTTGCCTTTTTTAATAAAACGAACATGTTAATTGTAGACAGATCATCATTAATGCTACTACTAGTAATATATAAAGAATGTAGAATTAGTTTCCACTTATTTCTTTACTAGGAACCATTTCACCCAGTCACTTGTTGCAGGGACAACAATAAACAGCACACGCAGATCACAGCTGCTCTTTTAGAATATGTTTCAAAGGAACGTCTTTTGCTTGGATAGGTGTAAATAATTCTGTATGAACTATTCCAGTAAAGGGAGATCTTGTGTTGTGTCTGATGCTCACGCACATCAGTTTTCAGTAATCAGAAGTGTGTCACCCCTGGTTAATCACTCACACCGTCTCTGCATCTCTTCATTTAAATATCATCAACATTTTATTTTTTATCAGGATTGTCACACCACAGCAAGTATCACAGCAGTGCAGTGCTTTTAAATGTATTCACATATCACACGGTGTGCAGCTTGTGTTCACGTCCGGCCAACTGCTGTTTTAGTTCTTTACTCGAGGTGTTGTGAAAGGATAGCAGGAGCTCATGAACACGTATCCCTCTTTAACTATGTCATCAGAAGCACCATTGACACTGGTTACCTCTTCCAGTAAATTGACCAGTATATTGTAGACAATAAATATTTCTGATTGCTAGTATCAGAATTCTTCAAAGCAAGCTAATCAAGGTCCAAATCAACAAATAAATAGAAGAAAGCATTCACATCACTGATAGATGATGTGCATCCTGAAACATCAGAAGTCTGTTGCCTTGGGGACTTGAATTTGAACACAGACAAAGACATGATACAACAAACTGAAGCCAAATGTAAGCCTAATAGGGGTGTGAGGGGGACCACTTTGGATTTTGGATCTTTTTTACTAAATGTTCAAAATAACATGAATTAAAATGGAAGATGAGTGCATTCACACTATCCAAACAACATAGTACAATAGGCTACAATATCTATTCTATAAATCTCGGTTTATGGGGAAAATCTAATGTAATTGCAACTTACACAACACTGAAAATCCACTGTTTAAAATAAAATATCTGAGCTTTGTGTAGTGTGTCCTCAAGTCATGCCAGAAATGGTATAGGATCCATTCAGGCTCTTCAAAATCCCTGAGTCAGCTATTTCAGGAGCATGGACTACACATTAAGACCAAATTACATGTGCTGAGGTGTTGGAAGCCCTGCCCCCACCTCACAGAATATTGTCTGTGCTGAACGAATGGACCTGTACACTTGCACAACTTGCTAATCCCACAGGGCACAGCACAGCACACCCCTCCATTCACCCACCCAGGAGGATTGAATGCCAAAGAAATCAAGGCCTTGCCCTGAGCTGATTTATGAAAAAGCAACGAGCCTCATGATCCAGTTTATACTTAACTACCAAGCTACAGTGGGTTAAACATTTTACAGCAGTTGTAAATTTAGGTTTTTATGTTCCACACAAAATCTGCCCCTGACCTACAGCGCAACCGTGAATTAGCTTTAGCTTCATTATGAAACTAAAGCTTCAGAAAGTTTCCATTCTTAAAAGACACAAGCTTTAAGCACCACAAAAGAGATTAGGCTACTGTTACCGTTTTGCCAACTGCATCTTTACCAATCACCATCATCTTTATGGGGAAGTCTGCTTCCATAAAAACAACATAATTACACTAGAAGCGCATAGAGACGGCCGCTAGACCAGTCAGATTTACATAATAGTTAAATGCTTCGTTAAACCGTTTATTAGCACTATAATGTTATTACTAACATTTCACTTTTAGTGTTTTGTTTTTGATCATGTGAAATAAATGACGATAACTTTTAAAAAAATATTATTGCATAATGATCCGTCAGTAAAAAAAATGTTTGGGGAAGATGGTTGCCTCCGCGGCCCACTGCTCGTGAATCGCTGCTTTAGATCTTGAGTTATTTTCATGTCTAAAAATTGGTTGAACTAGACAGACTGGTCCACAATAAATTCCCACCAATGCTAAAGCAGCTTCAAAAGTTCCTCATTTCCTCCCTCAATCTATTTCAGGGACATGTGTCTTGTGAAATAAACACAGTTAAGAAGGAAACACAATAAAAGGTTTGAAAAAACGGGTATTTCCACCCATCAGCGTCTGAGCCAGTTTCCTCAAATGCCATAGCTGTCAAAAACTACATTAGGCTGAAACAGATCACCACTTTCTTTCTTTCTTTCTTTCTTTCTTGTTAACCAAGGACCATTGAGACTCTTCTTACACTGCTTCACTGTGATATAACTACAGCTAATTAATCCAACCGAGGTCTAATTGGTGCCTTTTTGCAAAGACTGTAGGGGTTCATTCATATTTTATCAGAGGCTGAGAGATATTCTTTGGTATTTTACGTCGCAGTACCATTCGCCAACCTCCAATTAAACACAAAAACAAGGATAGTCTTTATGGAAAAAAGATCAACTCAAAGAAAGCTACTGCAGAAAAAAAAACTGTAAATCCCTGCTGGTCCTACTTTAAAGAATAAGAAACACAGAAAGTCAAGAAAATCCTCAGAGAAATCACTACATTTCTAGGCGAGATCCCTGAAGAGAAAATGTTCGATTCCATGTTAACAAGCATTCATTTGCACACAATTAGGTCTTGTTTTATAGCTTTTAACTGCCAAACAGGAAATAAGAAAAGCATGTAGGTTTCAAATTTGCTGAGCATGCAAAGCTAAAAATAAAACTAATCTACAGTCTATGCAAGTTTATCATAAAGATCATTTCAAAGCATCTTGATGTGCTTTTAAAAAAGCAATGCACTCCAGCTTTAGGGGTGTTTAAAAAAAAATAATTCATCTTTTTTTTTTACTGGAAAGTTATAAATTATTTGATTAAAAACACCTCTTAAGTTTGAGAACATTGCTTTTTTTGCAATAGCACATGTTGCCATCCGATATTCAATATTAAAAAATCCTTATGGAAAACCATAAATCCATGAACCAAACACCTCAAACTTTACTTAGATAAATTGAAATGTGTTGCCATCGCTGAAATATTAAAGTTATTACTTTAATATATATATTTAATGTTGAGGTTAAGTTTTATATCTTAGATTTTTGAGGATGATGCATCATAAAAGAAGATTAAGGAAATCCAAAATCACTGCATTTTGCAAATTCGTGGGGTATACTTTACATTAGAGTTATAAAATTATATTGTGGCTTAGTACATCAAAATATAAAACAGTCACAATATGCCTCGTGGAGTTCTATCAAGCTATCAACATACAGTAAAGTAAAAATTACATATAGTTTCAATCTCTCATTCAATGTCCCTCCCCATGTGAAGAGGAAGTAACTAAAGCTGCAATTCCTCGTCTTACCTCTTCAGTCTGCTGTCAGTAGTGAGCAGATTCTCCAAAGTTGATTTTACAGCAGAAAAAAAAAGTTTTTAAATTAAAGCACTCAGCTTGACCTTGGACAGTTGTAAGGGGATGATTTTTACACTATTACTACACATTAGAAAAATTAAACTTGTAGCCCATTTTTGCTACCCAAGCCCCACCTCTGACTACCAATGCCCAAGCTTCCTGTCACTTTTTTATAAATCTATAAGTGATGTCACATCTAAACTAAAATGCCATATGGTCTATGGGTTAATTATAATACAAAATACTTAAAACAACATAATGACAGTTGTTACATGTAACCAGTTTTAATTAAAACACCTGACCAAGACTTAGTAAGAGAGCAACTGGTCAGGGAGGGGGTTTCTCAGCGATCTGAAATCAATGGTAAACCATATATGAAACAGATTAAAACTAAATTAAAATACAAAAAGAATACTAAATTTGGTTCTTTGGCTCATAATAATAGGGGATGCCATTTTACAGTTATTTTCAAAAGTGATATTTAGAACCAATCATCAAATGTGTACAGCAGATTAAAAACAACAAAGAACTACTTTATAACCACAAGTACCAAAAGGCCAAAACCGTTTCTTTACGTTAACAAAGTTCTATAACAGTACCTCAAAAACCAGTGTAGAACCAAAAAGAGCTTAATGGGTAATATATCACCTTCAGTACTATAGCACCTTTAAACCTGCAAAGAACCAAAAAAAGCTTAAGGGGTTCTTTAAAGTGAAAATTTGCTATAAAGCACCTTCAAACCTGACACAGGGAAGTCATTTTTTACAAATGTATGTCTGATTGTGATGCATGACTTGCCATTAACCTTTTTTTATTATTATAAAAAAAAACTTTTACCAGTTCTAGCAAGATACTTTATATAAACAAAAAAAAAAGTTATTTTTTCCTTCAAATTGCTATTTAATGTAAATGTTTCAAATGTCAGTGTACACTGTAAACAGCTGGAATTATTAGGTGCAATAAAATAAACTAAACATAAAGCTTAATTTTGTACCGAACCAGACTGAAAGGGGTTCATAGCTTACCATCTAGATGAACGACATCAATCAAACTTAATCTAATCAAATTAACATAGAGGAATATTATTAGCTCACATTAGAGTTGCTTTGCTCAACAAAACATACATACAATTCAGAAAGATAGTAATAACAGAATTAACCAACATACAACGTTGGATGAAAAGTCCAAGAAAAGAAAGAGAAAAAAAATGACACATTGTCAAAAGAGCAAAGCCTCACTTGAACAATTCCCAGCAATACGATAAGTTTCAAATAGAATATTCAGATTTGGCAAAGCAAGACAGAAACATGCTGCAATCACAGACAACATTTCACCCACATGCGTTTTAATCCAAGTGACAGCTCAAACCACACATTTTCACTAATATTGACGCCTGTATTTCTCCCCTTCATATGTACGACACGTATCGCGCTGCTGATAACAACCGGCGTCTGCTACAGGCTTCAAACAGAAGCATCTCAAACACACTAAACAAGAGGAAATGAACTAAACAGGGCGCCAAGACTGCTCGTTTCTCTATGAAAAAGCAATAACTCCAAACAAAGTGCAGAAACACTTCCCGCAACGAAAGCAAAAGACGAAAAAATGACATTTAAAATACACAAACCGGGACGTAAACAAATAAACACCGTGAAATAGCAGAACGTTGTCCGCACCGATTCAATAGTAACAAGCAGTCGCGTGAAGAAATAAACAGCAAACTTACCGACTCCGTATTTCTCGTGTTCTGTTGGAATCCACATATTCATAATGTTCGTTTGAGAAAAAGCCAATAAAAGGTCGCGTGCTTTAGTGTTGGAGTTAAATCTAGCATTTCTCCGGGTTAATATCAGCCTCCGGCGCAGTCATTGTTCCGAGCGCTCGAGCGAACTGTGCGCTGCACGAACAGAATGCACGGGAGCGCGCTTTCACAGACCACAGCGACTCCGCAAAGCATTGTGGGAAATGTTGTACTAGGACAGGGGTGTCAAATAATCCGACCCGCGGGATGATTTTGGAGAGAGAGAGAGAGAGAGAGAGAGAGAGAGAAGGGAGTTTACTGTGTGAAAAGGATTACAAACATAGCATTTTAATTATTGCTACATTTTTTATCATAAATTGAAACATGCTATGGTAATTTTTTTAGAAGGACCTGTAGTTTAAGTAATTCAAAAAAGCTTCACAATTTAACATCCGACATACCTTAAGATAAGATTATTGAAGTTTGAAGATGTAGGGTTGGATGATAGGCCAAGAGTTTATATCACAATATATTTCTTAATTTCTGTCGATACCGTATAATTCTGATATCGATATTGACAATATTAAAAAGCAAGGAAAAAAGATTTGAAAATACAATACAGAAGAAATGTCGAAAGCACATGTTTCTCCTGCCCGGACCTGTGGTATAGCAAACAGTGTGTCTGACACATATGCGTGGTTGAGCATGGTGACGCGGGTTCAAGTCCCAAGCCAGCTCTCTTTTCCAACCCTTCTACATGCCTTCCGGTCTCTCTCCTCAATCCTTTCAAATCAGTCTTTACAAAAAAAGTGTATATCTCAGGTTATTCCATTTAGAGGCTTTTCATAATTATCTTCCTGGTAGAAACTAAGGATACAAACAAAATGGCCACTGTGTCCGATGTGATGGCTTATTCTATTGGGCAGGAGTATTAGTTTCTATCTTAAATTGTTTTGGGGTTCAATATTTACCTTTCTCCATTGATAAGAAAATAAATAAATAAATAAATAAATAAATACTTTGTCATGGAGAGTCCTTGTAGATGCAGTTTAACTACCTTGTGTCTTGTTGCTGAGCTCAATCTTGTCATGACAAGAAACTTTCATTCTCAACCTTGCCTTGTAGCAGAGTTTTGCTGTACCTCACTTAGATTTAAGCCTCCAAAAGAGCTGCTTATGTTTCTATCCATGACTAGTTTTCAACCTACAGATTGTTATTGAAATTAAGTGATAACCTGAGAGCAAGATTTAAGAAGGTATAACAAAAATGAGGCTTTATTTGATATTAGAACACTTAAGTTAATCTATAAAACTTGTTGCAGGTTTGAAAACAAAAGGTAGTAAACCAAACATTCAATTGATTTAGATAAAGAAATGTAGAAAAATAATGCCTAATTTAAATTTTTGAAGAAAGCGAGGAAACCCACGCAAGCACAGGGAGTACATGCAAACTCCTTCCAGGAAGGTCACCGGCAAGCCTCGGACCAACAAGCTTCTAACTGGAAGGCCACATTGTTACCCACTGCACGACCATGTCCACAGCACCTGAATCCTTGAATTGTGAATTGTGTTCTACATTACACCCAACACCTCAACTAACGGTGTGTTGACTTTTCATACTTGCTGTGTTTGGTTTGATGAAATCTAACCCTTTGATGTGAATACGAACGAAGTTTTGAAATCAATGTAATAAAAGGTGCAAGGTTTTAGTAATATTGCATTTAAATTACCGTGTTCCAGCTTGGATGTTTTTGAAATATCCGAGTGAAATGGCAAGGGTGGAGGGGTTCTGGAAAGTCTGCTGCAGATTTTATCTGAATTTCTAATCTAATAATCAGCACTAATCTAGTGCTGCACCCTGGGTCTGTTTCCTGTATGATAAATACAGAACATCTAGATAGGAGTCCACTGATTTATTTCAGAGCTGAGAAAGTCATTTCGAGGTGTGATTTACTTTTGCTAAAAGACTGAGGGCAACCTCAGCTTATAGCATTTTTAATGTCTCTGGAAACCCAAAGATTAGTCTTATACTTTACTATTTTTTTTTCAGTCAGTTTGTTTACATATAGAGCATTGATTGATTTTGTTTTAATATTCAGGGTTCATTATCTTGAGTGTTATTTGAAAAGATTTTCCATAGTAGTCATTCGTTTTTCAAAACAGACATGAACAGCACCCTACGTTTATATAAAGGAGGGAATGTTTTGCATTTGAATTGTGAAATCAAACTTTTTGTCTGAAGTTGTTATACAAATCCCATTTTAATTCCACTTGGACGTAAAAAGTCCTCCTATAGGAATACCAGGTGAAATAAAAAAAAAAACATATATAAAAGAAAAACACAAAAACATCCCGCAGATAAACTAATCAATCTGGATGTTGCACCAACCCTGCACAGACCATGATTTTTCTGACACCAAACCTCACAATTTTCTGGAAGAATCTCTGATTCACGAAGGCACCTGTAGGTCTCCTGCAATATTTGCAGTGATTGGCGAAATTTAACAAATATTCCATTTTCTTTTTTTCAACTGTCTTTTAGTTTAGTGGTTGTTTCTGGATATTCATTCCACCATGGAGGACATTTCGAGACAGAATTCAACAAACTGTTCTGGCTGACAGAGGGTCTTCACTTGACTATGCTCTTGGAGCTCTGCTGCAGTGGAAAATGGGTTGGCCTTTGATTTTTGACCCATCAAACGGTCTTTTCGAGCATTTGTCTTGTGGGTCTGACCTGGACTTATCAAAAACATCTCCAGTGTCTTCAAATCTTTTTTTGTCACTTGCACTTGACGCTTGAAGCTTGAAGACAGATTGAAGCCTCAACATCGGCAGTCGATCTGGTCTCCAGCCTCTTGAAAATCAACAGTGTAGTCTCAGGGTGAATCTTAAGGATGTTTGTGTCAGAGTTTTACACTGTGAACCCCAATGTTGTAGTTAATTGATTGATTTGATTTAAATGAATATTATTGGGTCTCGAGCCATCCTGAAAGGGGTGGAGCCGAATGTTTAACGAGCAAATTAATTTGCGAGTAAAGTTGATTAGCAATCATGTTGATTAGCAATCAACTGCTCTTTGAGATCAGAGCGTAGCTCTACACTCATTCTGCCTTCTTCCTCGTAGCGAAGGTGGTTGCTTTGCATTTCGACGCTCTTTACAAGCTGAAATATCAAAGGTTGCTTACCTCTGCGCTTGATGTGCTGCTGCTAGCCCAGATAGCTACGCCATCTTATCGCAGCAGGTTGCGAAGGCCAAGCCTACAAGTACTGGGTCCTACCCTTCGGCCTGCCCTCCCCCCGCGCGCCTTTACTAAAGTGGTCCGGGTTGCCCTCGGCCGCGCAGGCATCCGTATCCCGGACTACCTGGACGACTGGCTGGTGCCAGCCAACTCCAGGGACCAGTTGATTACACAGAGGGACAGAGTGCTTATGCACCTCAGCCACTTAGGGTTTCAAACCAAAAAAGTCATCTTACTTCAGTCCAGGCAACTGTTTTTCTCGGTTTGGAGCTGAACTCCGAGAACATGAGGGTGCGAGTTATGGCAGAGCGCACCCGAGCCTTGCTGTCCGCTCTCACAGCTGTGTCAACTCGATGGACAGTCAAACTGACAGGATTTCAGAGGCTCCTGGGGCATATGGCAGCTGCAGCCCTGGTGACTCCGCCCGGGCTGCTGCATATGCGACCGTTTCAGCTATAGCTTTGTTCTCGGGTTCTGAGTTGGGCATGGCGCAGAGGCCAGCTTCAGTTGTCACTGACACCTTGCTGTCTCTCGTCCATGAAAGCCTGGAGGGCGTGTCCTCCCCCATACCCCCCTCGGTGAGGGGGAACTCCGGTTGCTTGGTTGTTACCACGGTTCCTCTTGGACAGGTTGAGGTGCCGTGTGCAGTTCCCAATGAACTTTAAAAAACAAGCATAACTTCTAAAACAAACCCTTAAAGCTCACTAGGACATTGGTGCACCGTTATAAATTATCTACTAACATTGGCGTAATGCGCTTAACTAAGCCTGTTAAAAACTATTATGTTAGTAACGTTAACAGTTATAGACAACAATAAACGAATTATTTGATGCAGGCGGTTTAAAACTATATACTATTTCAGCACTTTATAGTGAAATGGCTTAACGTAATGTTAACAACCGTTGCAGACTGTTCAAATACTCAGTCACGTGTTTAGTCGATGTTTCATTCATTCATTTTCTAACCCGCTTATTCCCTTTTAGGGTCACGGGGGTCTGCCAGTGCCTATCTGCCAGGGCGAGAGGCAGGGGTACACCCTGGACAGGTCGCCAGTGCATCGCAGGGTCGATGTTTCCATTTGTTTAATACTGTAACTAGCTGCCACGAAATTTAAAGTAAGTCAAGCGTTGAACATAATAGAAAGGAATTAAAACATGAATGGCTTGTTTCATCAATAATAAGTTACTCACACCTCAAATCTCCCAGTGTCCTCTCACTATTTCCTGGCTTGAAGCTGGTGGTTTCATTAATCCAATCGAAGAGCCAATCAAAAACTTCCTTGTTGTTTGCGTCATTAAATTGAAACTTAAACAAGCTCTTTTAAGTACATTTAATTTGTACATTTTAGTACAATTTTAGTGCTTTAGGGTTAGGGTTACAGTGTGATAAAACACAAAATCTTTACATGGTGAGACAATAGAATCCTGTACCCCAGCAGGTCCCCCAGTCTTCTATGTGGTTATGACAGACACGACTTTCAGGCTCTGTAAAACCACAGCGTGGATTGGTAAATGATACACAGGCCACACACAGCCCACATATCTCCAGCCACATTTCCCAAAGCATCATTACTGTCTATCATGAGCAAAAACAAATCGCAGGGTGCTATTTCACATGACTCTAACAAAGCTATAATGTGTATTTTGTCAGTAATTTGTGTTTTGGTGAGAGGGGATCCTTAAATATATCATTATCTTCAACATGGAAATAACCAAAAGAAATGTAATTGTTATTTTTCACACTTGGCCAGCAAGTAATGAGTATGGAGAAGGAAAAGATGTGTTGACACATCACGCTCAGAGTCAAAGGTCATATCCAGTGAGATTTTACAGTCTGTCAGGACCAGTGTTTGCGAATTATGAGTTATTGGTGACATTGGAGCATGGTGTTTCTGCAAAAACACAGACTGTCAGAGATGTCCACATTCAAATCCAGCACATGTTGTGGAGAGTGGTGACGGTCTGCTCATAAACAACACTGATAAAAATGGCATGGGTGAGTGAGAGGTTTACGCTGCATTGCCTCATGACCTGACAGAGGCTCAGACACATTCTGCACCACGCTCAAATAATCTGCCAAAGAGACCATAAATAATCCTGACAACCTTCATTTGATTTCCTCATCCACAATAGGTTACACTCTAAAATAAGATTAACCAAATAATTTAGCCAAAAAGTATCCAGCATATATCTGACATTACATTTCAGATAATGTAAAGTAACCTTCAAGATCTTCATGACTTGCTGCAGCTTTCATATCTATTTCTGCCAGCATGCCGCCTCTGCACGGCTCCACTGCTGGATGTGTGCTCTTAATGGGGTGCAGTTGCTGTTCATGATGCCACTTTACCTACATACAAGCCTCAGTTGGAATGGTTTTGTTTCGTCCAGGTAGCAATGATTCAAGCTATTAAGTGAATTGCAGTAAAGAAATTACTGATAATGGTCTTGAGCAAGAAGATAAAAGAGTTAGAGATTAAACGTTTGCAATTTAAAATTGTAGCCACTTAGCAGTTTCAACCCAGTTAATTTTTCACCTGATTATTTACTAAAAGAGATTGCAAATCTGAGTATTTTTCTTGAGAAATCGATTGATGATGTCACAGACCCTATCCACTGTTTTATTGGGTCTATGGTTGTTTCATTGTGGTTTTTACCGTTAACAGTACAGTGATACCTCGAGATACGTAATTAATCTGTTCCAGGGTAGCTTTCGTATCCTGAATTTTTTGTACGTCAAAGCAAGTTTTTCATGTAAAATGCCTAAACCGTCCAATGACTCTCAGAAACAACAGTATACATTGAAAGAAAAAGGAAAACCAGAGAAAAATCAAGTAACTTTTCTTCAATCCTTAAATCTACACATTGTTAATGTAATAAATGATAATAAAACAGAATAAAATCCATGTACACAAATGTGAAACCTTTCCTTGCGAGTGAGGCGATGTGGAGAAGTGTCAGAGGAGGTAGAATGGATGGCAGAAAATATTAAAAAGTTAACTTTCTTGAGATATTTAATGTATTACGAACACCAACACAAAACCAACCACATGAGTAGACCGTACCGAAAGCATGTGTGAAGAGATGGAGAAAGCGCTTCTGAGGAGGCGTCATGGGTATGATTTGTGCTATAGCAAAAGTTAGAGTCAAGGTGTTGTAAAACAAATAACTTTACAAAGTGGAAACTGCTGTTCGTAAAAGAAAGCTAAAGGAAAGACACTGTTGTTTCACACTGGGTTTCTCCTCAAACTTGCGCTACAGAACGGAACATTCCACTTTATAAACGTTATTTCTTTTAGGACACATTGAGTCTTTTAACTTTTGTTATATCACATTATAGGTAATCTATATATAATGTTTCGCTTGATTTAAAACTGATTTAAAGTGTTTTTGGTGTGATAAAGATCAACGTTTCAGCACCTTTTACCGACGTCTGTCAATGGTAAAGGACCCGGAAGAGCAGTGCGACGTCAGACTTAACAAGCGGATATGAGAGCAGAAGCAAAATATTTTCTTAGAGACCCTTCGTATCTTGGATTTTTAATAATGCGAAGCATTCGTATCTCGAGGTACTACTGTACACTGTATTTACAGAAAACTGAGCCAAAATTTAAAAAAAAAGGTGATTAACTGTGAAATTACAATTGAATTGTGTGAAGATTTTTATAAAGTGATGTGAATTACATATACATAATAAAAAAATACTATTATGGTATTTTTTTTATTTCATGGTATCTTTAATGATATAGTTTTTTTTAAATAGGTAATACAACAATCCAAAGCATCTAATGTGTCATTTATGAAATACACTGCGATTCTTGTGACAGTGACCATTCTGAATTTCAAAAGCTTTCTGGATTGTTCCTTTACATAAACACACAGCACACAGCTGTGAGGAGGAAAAGTAAATAGGGCCTTTAATCCATGAGGAGGAAGCCTGAGCCTTGCAGGACGCCTCATCTATAGGGCACAGGTGCTGTGGAGGATCAACTCACTCAAAGAGACGATTGTTCAACTTTTGGGCTTCTTTTTATACGTGTAAATAAAAAAACAGCTGTATTTCCAGAGGATGTCCAAAAATCTATGGATGTGGTGCTCAATTAAGTATGCATTGCAGCAATAGGGTTTTATTTATTTGAGGAGAATAAAAATATGTAAATGTTTGTGTGTATGTAGAAATGTTGTGATAGAAATCCCAGAATTATGACAGACATTCAGATACAGGTAACCCATAGTCTCTTCATTACAGTCTTTTCCATCGCATTCAAGTGTGTACAGGCCCAAGGTCAGGCTGATCTGTGTTAAAAAAAAAAGTCAGCATTTCTTGCGGATAAGTACATAATGTCCCCTGTCCCCCCTCTCATAAAAGCGGAACTTTGTTCACAACCGCTGATCTGAAATGTATAAAAACCATTAAGAAACTGACATAAAATTTGTGACCAAGGTTGAAGCATGAACTCCGTGTCGTGTCTCTTTCCTTGTCACCCTGAGATCTCAGAACTTTTGTCTCTCGAGGGGAGAGCACAGAATATAAATCAAAACTTAATACTGTGTTAAATGTGGAGGTTAGCACAGAGAGCCCAAATGCAAAATACTCAGGTTTATTCAATATTCAATTCACTGGCCAAATAGGCCTGAAAAATATCTCAATGACTGGTTTCTGTCACAGTTCTGTAAAGCAGCAACAGTCTTCAAACTCTGAGCTGTGCACTTAATCGCTATTAGCTGGGAAGCTAGAAGGGGAGAACCTCCTAGTTCATTACAATCATTGTCTTCAGAAAAGGATGGAGAGATATAGCCTCAGAAAGTTTCCACTCTTAAAAAGCACAACCTTTAAGCAGCACAGTAGAGATTATGCTATTGTTACCGTCTTGCCCACTGCATCTTTACTAATCAGTATCATCTTTATGGCAGAGTCTGCTTCCATAAAAACGACATTATTACACCAGAAGCGCATAGAGACGGCCAGCGGCGAGTTCTTTCGTGAGAGAAAATAGAACCGTCATATTTACATTGACTGCCGCAGTCAGTGACACGCAAAGTTAAATTAAAAATTATTTAAAATTATTACTGACATTTCAGTTTAGTTTTTTTGTGAAGAAAGAAAAAACTATTTTTAAACTTTTTAAAATTATTATTTTAAAATGGTTAGTCTGTAAATAAATTGTAATGAGGCAAAGATGGTTGCCTCTGCAGCCCACCGATGGTGTGAAGGTGGATGCAAGGCAGATAATTGGGGAGACGCAGACAAATGTGACAGGGTTGATAACTTTGCAAATGGAAAATGGCCCGATTTGGGGGCCAATTTTTGAGATGGGTGTTGGAGGTAGAGGTTGCCTGTAGCTAACCTTGTGGTAGCGATGGTTGCTAGAGACATGCATCTGCTCTTGAGATCAGGTCAAAAGAGATCTGGCTAGTCTCCAAGAATGGCACACACATGAAATGAAGCATCGGACTGAGGGAATAGCCACCTCTCCTGAGTGTTCTGAAAAGTCTGCCGCATATTTTATCTGAATTTTCAAGATAAAGGCAAGTTAAGATAAACACAGTAATAAGACATAAGGTAGCTAGGCATCAGCAAAGTCTCTCCCAGACAGGAGATCTGTGAGGGAGACAACACTCTCAGCCAAATAACAACAGCTAAAATCTGGAAGATCAATGAACCAAAAAAAGAGGGAAAATAAATATAACAACTATATACTGAACAACTGTACAACAAAATTTAATTTCTCCAGTTTCTAAAAGTGTTATGTTATCTATTGAGCACGATTGGGTTTTCTTCAAAATTAACATTAAATCTTTCGCCAGGCAGTAGACATAAAAACAGGTAATCTTCACAAAACATAGATCTACTTCCAAACATATACAGACAGACACACATTACTCATGCAGAATGTTACTGACTCAGTGAAGTGTTCTTGTTTTCCACAAGACATGCAGTCTTCAGAGAAGCAGAAATGAGAGTAGGTTAAAAAGCTTGAGATGTTTTGAGTTTCCAGGATGGATATCCCCCAATTGAAATGGAAATGTTTTAAATATCTATTCCCACCTCACATCCGTTATTCTTGTGCTCTGCTACTGACAGGAAGCTCAATATTCCTATAGATCTTTTAAAAAGAAAAATGGCCACAGTTGAGCTTTTCTGTTGGGTCTCTGGCTACCCGCCTGGTTAGAAATCTAGGTTGCAATAATAAGATTTCTATCAGAGAAGATTTAAGCACTAATCTGTTTTGTAAGCATGCTCCTGTGTTACAAAAGTTTACGTTTTGAATATCACTAAAATACACCTTCATTTGTTCATTTTCCAACTCGATTATTCCCTTTTAGGGGGTCCCGGGGGTGTTAATTCCCATATACATCCTGGACAGGTCGCCAGTCCAATATTCACTCACACATTCACACCAAAAGGGAATTAAGATTATTCAATTAACCTGATGCATGTTTTCAGGTTTGTGGGTACCTGGAGGAAACCCACGAAAGCACAGGGAGAACAAGAAGGTCACTGGCGAGCCTTGCTACCCACTGAGCCACCGTGCCACTCCTAAAATACACCTATTGTTTATATATTAAATAAAGACGAATTTGAAAGCTGTGCAAACAGATGTCAGTTGGAAGTACAGATGGACAAGTACAGAGTAAAATCCTCAATTAAATGAAATTCACTGCGGTTGTATGTGGTCCTTGTCAATCTAAACAGATTTGAATTCAACTAAAGATTTATTGGTGCTCAGGTACCTAAGGTGCGTAGAACCCTATTTTGATTGCTCAGAGTATTATCGTTTCGTGGCTTTTGCCGTGTTTTTGAGGGCCTAAACATACTCGAATTTGGCACACAGGTCAGAACTAGTTCAAAAAGTGGGTGTGGTAAAATGGCTCTATATGCCATCGAAGAAGTTTCAGCGTATGGTACTCAAATGGTTTGTCGTACACAGTAAAATCCTAAGAGTTAAATTAACTCTACTCGGAGTGTATTTGGTCCCACTCTATATAGAGTTAAACCGACTCTGAGAAAGAGTAATTTAATAATCTATTTTCTTCATGTTTTTCCAAATCTGCATGAAAAATGCAAACTAAATATTAACTATTCAGAGAGGGACCAAGTCCACTCCAGAAAGAGTAAAAACAGACAAAAATAGACTGTTTAGTTCAAATAGACTTATTTAAATAACTCTCCCTCAGAGTTGGTTTAACTCTATATAGAGTGGGACCAAATACACTCTGAGTAGAGTTAATTAAACTCTTAGGATTTTACTGTGTAGGTGCATGAAATTCAGCACACACGTGTAGGGTACCAAGACTTAAAAAGACTTAAATTTCCACAAAATTGAAATTATTATCCTACTCCCCACTTGAACAACAGTGTAGACTTAGTGCTGCTAATGTAATCAAAATGGTTCCAGAACCCACCAGCCATAAAATCAGCATTTCAGCTTTTCATCACACCATCAATTGAAAAATATGTATTTTAGGGTGTTGTTAAGTGGTCAATAAATACATCTATTACCTCAAATTTAACGTAAACTTTTTTTTCTTTTTGTTTTTTTTTTAATTGGTGGGCTCAAATTGATGCTTTTGTTTCCCCCTGCACTTGCGAACAATGTGTCTGGATATTTAGCATTCTGAAGCAGCTCTTGATGCAGTTTTCTGCTGAATTGTTCTACCACAGTGAAGAGCATTTCACTAGCTTGCATTTGCCTCGACCTTTCTACAGGTGGAGCTGCATGCTGAGAAGATCAGAATGAAAGCAAGCATCTGGATCTGAATATATTATTTAGTGACACCTTGGAAAAATCTTTAAAAATGGATGCACGTTGTGGTGAGCTACTCTGTTCTTCTAGTTGAGAATCCCATGGTTAAAACATACACCAGATTTTTACATATTTATAAAAACAACAAACTTAAAATACCGGTAATTAATGGTTATTAAATTATTAGCTAAACACAAGTAAAGTATCACATGGTAAAAAGCCCAATCAATTTGCATTGTAAAACTTTCATTAGTTAAATAATAACTCAAAAAACAGAAAAAATACAGTCTTTAACTGTTAGCTATTCCTGATTCAGGTTCATTTATAAACCTATAAATACACTCTTTTGTGGTCTTTATCACAGAGAACAAACATTTTTTGAGCTACTTCAAGGTTTAAAGAAGAAAGAAGGGGAAATGTGAGGGAAGGAAGTGCTGGAGGAAATGAAATCCATTCAGTTGTTCAGCCTGAATGCTGAATTTACCTTGTGCCAAAACACACATACACTGGGCAAAAGCTGCTTTTGCAGGAAATTCCCATGTTCACTTTAATATTTAAGATAAAAAATATCAAGTGCACATCAAATACTGTGTTAAAATACACCACAACTGGGATTCACTGAGTTGCTTTTGTTGTATATATTGTTTCGTATTATTAAAGGGCCTTTTAATATATAAGGCCAGGGTCTTATGAGCATTTCTTACTACTTTACCATTTTCTGTAATAAATTATGGTTAAAACAGTTTTTGTGGTAATGCTCAACATCATTTTTAGTTTAACCCCAACTTCTTTTTTAACAATTATTTTTTCATTAGCACTGTGGTCTTCCAGTTGTCGGTTGACGGCTCGAGGTTCACTGGTGACCTTCCTGGAAGGAGTTTGCATGTTCTCCTTGAGTGGGTACTCTGGTTTCCCCCACAATCCTAGAAACATGGGGTTAGGTTCATTGAAGAATCTAATTGAATTCCCCTTAGGTGTAAATGTGTGAGTGAATGTTGCCCTGCGATGGACTGGCTCCTGTCCAGGGTGTACCCCCACATCTTGCCCAATGTGCGCTGGAGACAGGCACCTGGCAGACCCTCATCCCCCCCAAAAGGGAGTAAGCGGGTAGAAAAATTGTTTTTTATGTGCACAACTATACTGAAACTGTACAAAAAGTACAATTCCAAGTATTAACTTTTGTCATTATTTTACTGCAAAAACAACAAACCGTTTATATCAAAAATCAAAAGTGTTGAGACAAAATAAAAATTCATAAATGCTCCAAAAAAAGAAAAGACAAGATCACTGTACCAAGCACGTTTTGTGCCAGATCTTTGAAAAAAAAAATAATTATGGCATCTCTTCTGGATTTCTATCATCAGTCCATCCTCTCCTATGGATCCTTCTAGTTAATTACTCACCTCTACTCCACTCATCCTCTACGAAGAATTGTGGGTTCCGCAGGTTTCTAGCAACTTCCTGCTTTGAGAGTTTGAAAAAAACTTTTTTTATATAGGATTCAAAACATAGATTTAAGTACATAAATCTGGGACAATTCAAAGAGGGAACATTTCTTCCTCATAAAAGCCTAACACCCCATATATTTCAATACAAAATGTAAATAATACAGTCCTTTCTTCTTAAATAAGGGAATCACTTCCTGTTATTGATATATAATCCAACTCAATCTCTTCAATCACAAAGTGTAGGGATGTTGGGCAACCCTAAGAAAAAACAACCCACCAGAGGAGGAAGGGCATTCTGATATTTAGCTCCAAAGCTCTGTAACAAACTCTCTGAGAATGTTCTGTGTCCAGGGTTAATATTAAAAAAATAAACCAAGCTTTTGGTTCGCATCATTCTTGTTTACATAGAATCTGCATATTGTTGTGAATATCCTGCTCCAACTCTATTGTTTTAAGTCTATTTCCAGGTTGTGTCCGGTGACCAGCTCTTCAAAGATCTTCAGAACCTAACAAACCACATGGAGGTGAAGTGGCTAGCACTTGGTCTGCTAAGTTCGACTCCCTCTCTGGGGTGTCTGTCACCCACACATAGTATTTCCCCTGTGTGGGATCTGGGTTTTTACCCCACATCTAAAACATATGTCTCAGATTAACTGACTACCCTTTTAGATGTCCACAATTTTAGATTTTAAAATAAAACTAAATGGCTAAAGTTTGGACACAAATGTTGATGTTGGCTTGTAAAAGTGCATTTTAAAGCCAATGTAACAATGAACCCATAAATTAACCTCCATTTCTCAATTATTTTACTAAGCTGCTATAGGGATATGCCACAATGGTTGCTAAGGAAACAGTTTGGTTGCAATAGAGGGGACAATGACAATATAATGTTCCCCAAAGTCAATTTGAGCAAAATAAACCAACAGCCATTTCTTAATGTTTTTCTAAGCTGAGATAGAAATATGCCAAGTTGGTTGCTAAGGTAAAAAGCCTGGTTGCTATGGAGGGTTCAATGACATAATATAATGTTGCCTAGACATTATTTAGTCAAACCCCTCTTCCAACGAAAAAGTATAGTTACCAAATATTGTTGCTAACAGTTTGGTTGCTAGGGAGCTGTTAGTGGTCATAAATGTTTTTTTAAGTTGTTACTATGATAATCATAATCAAATCCACGTCACAGTGATTTCATCTTGACCATATTTTTGTTGCCTTTTCCCATTTATTTTCAATAATACTGTTAAATATTTACCTCCTTCTAGAACCTGAGGTTAAAATACATTTGAATGATTGGTATGCCCTTGCAGAGACTGTTAACCCCCAGAAGTGTGGTGAATTTGAAGGTTCTCAGTTTGAGTTTTACAAAATTGACTCCAAGTTAAGTCAATGGAACATTTCCCAGCATTCTCAGAGATTTTCCAGAATCATGCTGGAAAATTGCTTAAAAGTGCTATATAGTTACAATTCACATGAGCACTAAAAGACTATGTTTCACAGATGTGTGGGACTAATCGAAAATTATACAACACACAGTAATTAATTGCCTCCTTGCACAGTTGTGAAATAAATAATTTAGGCAATGTCATTTCAGGATTTCAGCCGAGTCAGAACCAATATTCCTTCTGGGGCAGCTTTTTAATAGGCTAATGCTCAAATCAATTGAAATCCAGTCACATTCCTCACAGAAACTCATTTGGTTGTGCGCTATTTTATCAGTCACACTTCACTGGGTTCAGAAGGAAATGTAGTATCGTGGGCCGTTTTTCATGAAGCACTTCCATATGAATGTTATTTGACTCTTCAAAAAAATCCCTTTATTTATAATGCAACCGTCACTCTGGCCCAAATACTTTGAATGAGCTCCCTCTAGTGGTCTCCTTTCCATATACAGTACATTGGCAAAAAACTATCTTGTATTATGTTCAGAATTTGTTTATTCAATTAATGAACCATGATCCAGGGTGGACTACTGGAGCCTAACCCAGGTCACACAGTTCATGTCACCAGCCAAAAACACATACATTCAGTCCGGCAGAGAATTCACCATTCACATTTTCACTTTTTTGGTCGATTGTGATCCCCAAAAGGCCTGCTGTGTTAATCAGGCCTTATGGTGCTTTCACACCTCTAGTCCATTTAATTTGGTCCAGACCAAGGGGTCTCATTCCCACCAGACTCACTCTGGGCCACACCAGTTGAAAACAAAGACACTAGACATAAAACGTCCTGCTCACAACTTTGTACATGTTTTCTTGACTGCTTTTTGATTGGTTGGAATGAACACGTACACAGACGTAAACAACGCCTGAAGACTAGGCCAACTCAATCAAATGGACAGACTTCGCTGCTGGATTTTGACCCTTGGCATCTTTTACTTTATCTTTTGTATTAATCGCTTATGATGCACGGTGCAAATGATGCCCGGATTACAAACAACACCAAGTTTGACATCGGGCTGCCATGACCATGTAAATGCCAACCCATAAAGCCACGGCCAAGCAGGTACAGTGGCTGTATTGGTTCAAAAAGCATGTGTTTGTTGTCTTCATTTGTGCTTAGTTTTGATCAGAGTTTGATCATGTTCTCCCCACACGAACCACTCTAGAGTTAGTTTGAACCGGCTTGAGACAACCTTGTCGAGCAGGTCTCGGACCGCTATTTTAAAAAGAAACAGTTGTTGCTTTCTTACCTGCCTGTTCATTGTAACCAATTGAAAAGCGATGATGAACACTTGCGATGATGTATGTAACCAATGAGTGGGCCGTATGATGTCATTCTTTTCAGCTGGTGCAGACCAGAGAGAGTGTGGTGAGAATGAGAACTAAATCTGCAGAAAATTGCAGCAATGTATCAGTTGTTCCCCTTGGTCCAGATCAAATAGACAAACTAGAGGTGTGAAAGCACCCTAACTGGTTTAGTTTGATTCATTTGAACTGGAGTTCGTTTTCCCTTTATTTTGGTCCGTTTGGACAGGTGAGAAAGCAACATCATAAGCGATATCCAAGTCCAAGAGTCTGATAAAAGGTAAAAACAACATCCAGGCCACCATCATTTTTCATATTGAAAAAAAAGCATTTTGGATTTTTTTTTTTTACCCCCAAATCAGTTAAATTGTACAAAATCTTGGCTAATAAAGGGTAAAAATACTGGATTTTAGAGCTGAGGTAGATAAAGAGATCTTATTTCAAAAAAATTGATCTGATAGATCAGGGATGTCAAACTAATTTTCACAGAGGGCCACATTAGCATAATGGCTGTCCTCAAAGGGCCAGATGTAATTTATAAATGTGAAACAATGTAATCGAATGTAATGTAAAATAAATGTAACTACTCCTTAATGTTAAATATCTCATTATTTATAACTTATTCAAGTGACAATTCAGTTACATTGAAACACTTGTATGCTTGTTGTTCTAATATAAATCCTTATGAAAACCCACATAACTCCATTAATGAAGGATCAAACTGTCCAAGTGAATTTAAGAAAAATAGCATTTTCAGCAAACATAGCAAAACAGCACAGACTGAAGACGATCCATATCGATCATCATCTTTTATCATCAGGCTCAAGAAACAGATCACAGATAAACTATAAGCTGTACCCATTTCACATCTTGAAATGTATTTTAACGTGAGAAATCGGAGGTGTGGTGTGAAAGATCGCTCAAATGCGTGGTTCTTACGTTCAATGTCTGAGAAATAGTGATGTGTCGTGTGTCGTTCAAGAACAATTCGTTCTTTTTAAACTAATCTTTAATGTAACTCCGTAGGAACGAGTCGTGTTGGAGAAGGATTCGTTTATTGGGGCATGCACAACATTCTTGTGGTTTTCCGAGCGTAACCTGTTCATCATTAATGACAAAAGACCTGAAGGAAATGAACTCATCTTTTCTGTTTCCGGCTCATACTGCATCGGTTAACATTACGGAGCGATCATGAGCCAGAACCCGAATAGATTAGTTCTTTTTGCGAGTCCGACTTCTTCGGGTCCTTTCGGTCCCGTTAGGCTATGTAAGGTGTTGTATAATGAAGACTAGAATACACTTTAAAACACAACAAACACAAAAACCTTGTCTCTGAAAATGATTTTATGAACAAATTAAGTCTTTATTAACACATTATGTGTTGAGCATCAAAAACTGTTAATCACAGTAGTAGTAATAAAGATAAAAATAATAGTAATTGTTCACTAATCATGAACTAATATTTGCATACTGAATTTGCCTAACGTTGTGGCACGGTCACGTGAAAAAAGAACGAAATGACCCGGAGGACTCGCAAAAAGAACTAATCTTTTCGGGTTCCGGCTCATGGCCACTCCGTAATGTCAACCATTGCTGTATGAGCCGGAAAGAGAAAAGACCGAAAGGACCCGGAGGAGTCGGACTCGCAAAAAGAACTTATCTTTTCGGGTCCCGGCAATATACATATATATATTTTTTTTTTGACACTTAAACTTTTATGCTCTCGCGGGCCACATTAGATTACATGGCGGGCCTCATCTGGCTCGCGGGCCTTGAGTTTGACACATGTGTGATAGATTTTATATCAGTGGCTGTTCACTGCCACAAACAACACAAAGGGGTAGTGAATTTGAACACTGCACAAGGGTTAAAAGTAAATCATTATGTAGTCTTCAGTAAAAACGTATGTTTTGTGCTCCGCAGGTGCTTTAACCCTACTGACCCTTTGTGCACTTACAGACATGTGCATTGCAGAGTATTTTCAAGACTTTCCGTGCAGCTGGTCAGAGTGATGGCATTGCCATGGGTCCACCTGTTGCACTGCAAACCATGTGCCCCAAACAGCACAAAAGCTGCTCTTATAGCATTCTGTACACGTGCTTAGAGGAGTCTGCACTAATAAAAAGCTCTTTCATCCTGGATTCACTTCCTTGTTGACTAAATAACATGCTTTTTTTTTTTTTTTTTTACCAAAACACCACTTTGATTCTTACATCACAGGCAAGAATTAAACCTTATTATTGCTATCCACGCTATGCATATGCATTTTAAGAGCAAGTGAAATTGTGAGTCAGACTCGTAGCTGCCCGTTGGCCAATTTTAATTTGAATGCCATGGATAAGAGCAATTGTTGGTCGACCCTTATTACTTTGGAAGACAAATATTACAACAAAATGAAGAGTCAGGTTTCAGCACACCATGTGCTGTTTGCAATGTGAACATGTGCATTTACGTGAGTTTAGGGTACACATGGCGTCCGCATGAGGACGTGACAACAGAAACCAATACAAACCGGCGGATTGGGCGGAAGTGTGTCATTTCTTATGACGAGGACGCATGCTTTACCATGAATGGTCACCCTGTATCTATGTCCATGTGAGACAACGCCTCTTTAACTACGTCATCAGCGCTCATATAAAAACCTTTCGCGGTAACGCGCAGACGCAGCCCTAGTTTGAGAGGGAAGATGTATCGCTCGCGCTCCAAGTCTAACAACGGAATCGCTTTTAATACTTTCCTTTTCACTGTGCCTTTGGAATACACTCAACTGAAAAAACATTACAGTAAAAACTGGTCGTGTATTGGTTGACTTTAGGCGAGGAGCTACCTGTTTAAACAAGATGCCACGAGGCAAGAAAAGGAGCGGCAGAGGTAAGTAGGTTGGATTGGCTGGAAATTACCGGTTGTTTTCGTGGCCTGTATTACGAAAGTCATTCTGGGATTTGTAGTTTTTAGTGTTATCGTTTGCTTATGATCAAGTACACGAGAACTACAATTCCCATGGCAACTTGTTAGGCTGTAGTTGACAGACATGGATGTCTTTCTTAAAAACAAACAAAAGAATAACACATCGTATAATCACGAATTGACAAAATGTATGAATGTTCCTTTAAGTATAACGTTAATGTTTATTTTTAGTGTTTTAATGCATATAAAACAGCTTTAACTGTCGTTCTTAGTCACTTCATTCTTCAAATGTCACGAGATCCGTCATGTTTAATATGAATAAATTCACCTTAGTAGATAACTATTGAGATTAACTCAAACAACAATAATAATGAACATTCTCAGGACTTGCTCTTGCCAAATGTAACGTTATAACGTCAGTGCTTGGTACTTGTAAAGTACACTTAACGTTAAATAAACAAATTAACAATGTGAGAAGTAAAAGTTGTTATTTTGCATGTAAACGTTTCTGTACACTCGTATCTGTGTGAATCGTTTATTTCTGTACACTCGCTTGGTTATATAACGGAGGCCCATTTCAGGATCGTTTAGAGGACAGGACAAAGGAAGTAGGAATTCCAACATTTACTGAGATGTAAAAAATATAAGTTACTTTGTTTTAAAGAGTATGTTGTATTATGGGAACTCCAATCTGTTCACTTGATGTCTATTGATTCTTTTTATTCTTGAGACTGGTATGGCTCACTGCAGTGGTTTACATGTGTTGTGCTATCTGCATTTAGTCTGCTATACCTAGAAAAGGTTTTGCTTATATAACCTGCTCATTAAAAGTCACTGTGTTCCCTGACCTCGACAAGCTATTCAAACACTTTGTACCACTTGAGATGACTGTATTTCACTGGGGTGATAACGTGTGGCATGAGCAGCTGAATACACATTACACTTCCAACAGATCCTTAAGGTCAAAGTGCAACTATTTTTTTTAATGATTGGCTAAAATAACCGCGGGAGACATGTGAGATCACGGTTGTGATTATTAGTCTAATGTTGGGTCAGGATAAAGAGAAGACGTGTTAAGGATGTCTATGCAGACTATTTAAAATCTATATCCAATAACTTTCTTGAACACATATCCACAATATCACTCTGCTTGTCATTCTAGTTCTACTTGGTGACGTCATAACAATGTAAAAGTCAGCATTGAACAGCTTTTGTTTCCAGTCATAGAAAAGAATCAAATTGGTCCGATTAGCCTGCTATTACAAACCAAATGGGAACAGAAATATAACCTCTACAGGCGAGTTCAGACTGAACGATTTTCAGAACAATCTGGTCACAGATCTTTTAACATTGCATGCGTGTCTATGGCAGCATCCAGTTGTTGCTGAATTCACGGTGCACGATAGAGCAGCGATTCTGCATAACTTTGCCCATGTGCTTAAACTACATTTTGCAAGAAATAATTTGAAAACAAGTCACGTGTGGCAGACTGAAGCTCAAACTTATCAAAAATGGAAGCACACAAGTTTTTTATTTAATTTCGTAGGTCCAAATGGATTAAAAAGGAACTGAAACCATTTGTATCTCCTTCCCAACTTCATGCTGCTCTCTCATTGGCTGCGGGTAATCAGACATTATTTCCTGTTCAAACACATTTGATAATGCTCGGTAGCTACAGATATTTAGCAAGGCAAGTATCTCAGTCCTGACCAGCTTGCGACTCTCTCAGAGCACATCTTTGGTAGTTCACGCTGTGTGATTGTCAATATCGTGCACAAGCCTGATTTGCAAGATCTTTAATTCCACGCAGTTGCACACAAGTTCACAAAATCTGGTCTAAAATTGGCTTAAAGAGTATACAATGCAGTGGAATAGTTCCAAAAGAACTCTGAATAGTTTCCAGTTGTTGTTTTTTTTTTTAGATTAATGTGAATCATAAGTCAGTTTTATTTTCTCTTACATCAATCAAAGTTTTCAAGAGAAGTTAGTTAGGTGCACACTTCTGCAAAATGTAAGATGGTTGGCCTCACTTCTTTAACCCGCAAGTGAAGCAATAGAATTTCAGCATGCACATGGAAAACTATTCCCAACATGACAAACTTGTGCTTAAAGAAAGGTATTAGTGATTGCTCGGTGGTTCAGAAATGGTTTGTCAGTGAGGGGTTAGACATAGAACAAACTATCGTAAGTTCACCAAAGCTGAGTGGGGTATAAATCAAAATTAAGAGATGAAAACGGCATATACAGGTGCTGAAACAAGTAAACCCAACAAATGAAAGCCCTCATTAGCAGCTGCATTTTTCCAACAAAATTGTGTATGAAGGGTACTATTTCCAATAGCAAGAAATTACAGAACCTGTGACTTTTCATACAGTTGATGACATACTTTTGATACAAGATGCTAGCTGCTGAACATAAAACGTTTCATAGATGTTGTCATTGCTACTAGTGTTTATTATAATTATTATTATTCCAAGAATTACAGAATTTCATTTTTGTTTTTATTTGTGTCAGCAAACATGGTTAACTAGACAATTTATTTTGACTGGGATTTATACCTAACCCAGGCTCATAAAGCTGACTTGTTTGATTAAAAAAAAAAAGCTGTCAAAATGTATTAGCAAAGAATTAGCAAATTTCCATTCACGTTGTTGTCTACTGAGGTTCCATTTCCCTCACTTACCCATACCTCTTACTCCTTGAACTGAGATTTAAGAGGAAGGGCTGAAAATGTATGCATATAATAAACATTTTATTTACTGGTGCCTTTCTTGTCACCCAAGGACACATTTCATAAAAAACATACCTGGGAATAAACTCGAACTAAAATAAAATCCCAGTTAAGAGCCACACAATTTATAAAGGATTGTCTAATTACATAATTATTTTAACAAATATGGCTTTTTGTATTAGCTACCTTTTTTACTTGACTCTACAGACACTTGGTAGTCTGCCATGTCAAGCAGAATGGTTTTCTTTTTATCTCAGCTATATAATATTTTGGTGGATATTAAATTCACACCGATATGGTCTCTTTGCTCTTGCTTTGATGGAGATTTTAACTTCTCAGACTGAGACTGGATTGGTCTAGCCTAATGGGTGTCGTGTGAGCAGTTAAAAATAAATCATTACTTTTTTATGATGAACTATCGTAAAACCATGTCGCCTGTTTTCTAGGGGGACACCAAGGTAATGTCCAGCCTTTCAGTGATGAAGATGCATCTATAGAGACCCTCAGTCACTGTAGTAGCGTCAGTGAAAGAACCAGTGCCGATGTAGATGGTGAGCATCTCTCATTTCATGTCTGTACTAGAAACGATTGGAGTTCGATAATAAATCAGATATGAAGGATGTTCTTTGATCATCTCTCCTTTTGACAGTTGGCGACGCAGAGGAAACGGCTCAAGAGGACTTTCAGTACAAACTGAAGGTGTACATTGACAGCACAGTGGATAAGAGGTTAGTGTTCATTTATGTCACTTTTCCACTGGGTTTTAGTAACGGCATTGGCCTAAATTTTAGACATGGCAGAGGACGTGGTGGAAAAGTACACCATGTGGAGCTTTGTTGTTTCAAAACATGTTGGTGGAAAATTGCCATAAGTTTCTTATTGCTAGATATTTCTAGTTAAGTCTTTTCAGAAGAGGTGTAAAGTGAGAATTTCTGCACCCTTCTTAGCGCCAAGACCAGACAAGGGGCTCTCGATGGACTGAAGACTGCCATGGCAACAAAAATTCTCTATGAGTTCATTTCTGAGAGAAGGATGACCATCACCGATAGCATAGAGCGCTGTTTAAAGAAAGGTGGGTTCTGTTGGTTAAGAATTAAGTTAATTTACCCAACGTGACTGGTGCAGAGTTCACTTTTTGGATTTTCAAACAGGTAAAGGGGTGGAGCAGAGTGCTGCAGCATCATTGGCTTGCTTGCTGTGCATCCAGCTGGGTTCTGGGATTGAGAGCGAGGAGGTTTTTAAGACCCTTAAACCTGTATTCAAGGCCATTCTCAATGATGGAACTGCTAATATTCAAGCCAGACAAGCGGTAAGTGCTCTAGATGCTCTGTCATTGCACATTTATTCCAGGTAGTTTTTCTAGAGACGTGTACATAAGGCTCAATACCAAACTGCCACCTGTAAATTTCAGAATACAGAACATCTTTGCCACAGTATGTGTGTATCTGCACCATATGCATGCGACTGGAGCGTAATAGTTTTAATGCAATAGTTTCACCTGATTCCTGCAATCTGCTTGTTAAAAAAAATACCATAACCTTGTGTTTCAGTGCGCAACAAGTCTTGGCCTGTGCACTTTGGTAGCAGAAGATGATATCATGGTGAGAATGTCCTTAAACGTTATCCCCGTCTCAGAACTTGTTTGATTCGAGGCCTTCAAGACCGATTTCTCAGATCTAATCCATGTCTATTCTCAGGATGTTTATGCCACCATGGAGGTTTTTGAGACCCTCTTTACCCGCTCGTACATCAGGGAAGATGGAAGCAGACCTTCAGTGAGTCCTCCTGTCACACAGCTCCACACCAACGCTCTCTTATCCTGGGCTTTGTTGCTCACAATCTGCGCTGGCAGCCACATCAGGGTCATCGCTCAGAAGTAAGAGCCAGAATGGTGTCCCCTTTGGACTCTGGATGTTGATCTAACAAGCGTGTGCTTCTGTTGGTTACAGGCATCTGGCTAAACTTCCACGTCTGCTGGAGAACGATGATGTCAACATGAGGATAGCAGCTGGCGAGACCATCGCCCTCCTGTTTGAGCTCATTCGGGATATTGACCCTGTAGGTTCAAATATTAAGTTTACGGTCTACAAAATAGCTGCATTATCAAAAATAACTTTTGTTCTGGGTAGTTCTGACAAAAAGATGAGAAGTAATTTCAGAAAAAAATCAAATGACAGCTTGAAACAAGCTTCAATAGGAGTTACGAACTAAAATGTTATTACATTAGTTAATAACTGTTAAAAATAATAAATGTTTTGTTAATAAACATGTTTTCATGAACATTATACACTTTCGTATTTTCATACCTCTTTCACACATACAATTTTTTTTAGTCAATCACCAACTTTGAACTGTAACCATATGTGAGAGCATTATGCTGTTATGCTAAGCAACCGGCACAAAACACCTGAAATCGTCTATTAATGTCAACGAAATACCATTATTAGAAAGATAAAAATACACATTTGCATGAAATAGGTGTAAACTTTGTTAATCAATGTTATCTCATGCAAACAAGAGTATGTTAAACGCAACACTCGCCGCATACACGGGGGTTTTACCGCTGTACTGTGTGATGCGTGGATATAGTGTTTATAGTGGATTTCTTAGCTTGAGAAGAAATGAGACGTGACGCAATACTCTTCAATACACTTTGGACTTTCCAGCCCGGTTGGCACACAGAAAACTCTTAATTCTCCTTACAACGTCTATTTCACTTTCGACTCACGGTCAATACGCACTACACTTCCCATAATTCCTGAACCACATGTCCCAAAACAGCAGTTTACATAGAATTTCCCAGCAAACCCCATTCCTGCAACATCATACCCAAGCAGTGTGATGCAAACAACGCGTGCCCAAACATATACTCGTGTATCTGGAGTTAGCTGAAAAGAGATAATTCCCAACAGTGCATGTTTTTGGAACTTTGCTCCACTCGCTCGGTCAGGCTCCCTGTGATGCCCATGGTTTTGAATCGAATCGCGTTCTCACAAAACTTGTGTGTAGAAGCCTTTAATCTACATGTGACATTGATGATCATTGGCATCTGTTTGGTATGATTGGTTGATCATGCACCAGACTATAATTCTACACAACTCCTGACTTTGTGCAATTGTAGCTGGAAGAATTGATGCTGGTTTCACTATTTCATTTGGTTGTGCGAAAATAGCAGTTATTCACACATTTTTTTAGCTAAAATGTACGATTTTACTGAAAATTATAACCTTTTTTTTTTTTGTCCACTATTGGTTTCAGCTTGTAATTGCCTCACTCGGCTTATGCCATACTCTGTACATTTCCAGGACTTTGAATTTGACGACTGGGAGCCTTTGTGTGAAAAGCTGAATGCTTTGGCTACTGACTGTAACAAACACCGGGCCAAGACTGACAAGAGGAAGCAAAGATCTGTCTTCAGAGATGTCTTGAAAGCTGTTGAGGTGAGCACGGTGTGGGGAGTTGATATAAACACATGGGCGTTGTGTAGTCTCTGACCTTTCTCTACCTCCTCTGAGACAGGAAGGAGATTTTCAGAGCGAGACGATCCGTTTCGGCACAGAACGAATGCTCATCGACAGCTGGGTCAGAAAGAGGACTTACGATACCTTCAGAGAGTTTGTGGGCTCCGGAATGAACTTCCATCTTCAGGTGAACATCTTAAATTGAGCCAAATTCAGGGTGTCGAAGCAATTTGTGACTTAAACTTCTGACCACAGGCGAACGAGTTCATAAGAGACGTGTTTGAACTGGGACCACCAAAGCTAATCGATTCTGCTGCACTGAAAGCCATGAAGAGCTCTAGACTGGAGAGGGTAAGCAGCTGGGAGGCTAATCTCGACATATGTGATGTGCTTTTTCTATTAGATCATAAATGATGTCTTCTGTTTTTCCAGCACCTCTACAATGCAGCAGCATTCAAGGCTCGAACCAAGGCCAGAAACAAGTTTCGGGACAAAAGAGTAGATGTTGGAGAGTTTTAGGTCATTTTGTAAGGCACATTAACTTAATCTTCAGAAATTTAACTTTTTGCATTCCAGTCTGTGTTTTCTACTTTAATTAATCTCTCTCATGTTAATATTTGGTCAATTCATGAATTTTCTGTAAGTTGTCTGTATTTAAGTGGTGTTTGCTTAGATCATGTATTTAGTAGCTTCTGTGCTGTTATGAATTGCATCGTATTTATGTTCCATTACTGTGTTAATGTAACAGTGGGATGCAGTGTAAACGACTGTAGTCTAGAAAATAATAAAATGTTAACAATTGGCCTAAGATTTTGTTTATTTGTGAAAAAATGAATTTGAGTGGATTCATTCCTCTGCAGTTAGACCTGTTGCTATGGTCACAGTCAGTGCGCTTGCTGCTGTACTAACACTGCACCAATTTTCAAGATTAAAACTCTTAAAAAATTAACTATTTCTATGCATCAAGGTTGAAATTGATGTTCCTAGAGAGCCACAGCCCTGCACAATTTAGCTGCAGCTTAGATGAAACCATAATGAAGTTGCAGCAGTGTGCTCTGCAGAAACCCTAAGCTGCCCATAGATGGTCTGTTGCTCTGATGCTGGTTCATGAGGGGTCATAACTGGGGCTGGGGAAAGATGGAGAACATTTAAGAGAATTGAATTCATTCCAGACTGATATTTTAGCGTGAGAAATGAAAACCCTTTACTTTTACACGCTCAGGTCATCTGTTTGACTAAATGACCATTCAGCTCATTTCAAACGTTATTATTTGCTAAATATTTACAATTCATTAAAACATGCGAAAAATAGTGTTTTAGTATAATAATTCATCATCATAACCAGAATATGGTTATTTGTGTCACAAATTCTCAAGGGAAAACAATATCTTTTTTAAAAACAAGGAAAAAATGATAAACTCTGCCTAAGTAAATAAAAAAAAAATCTGCCTAGAGTTTGACCAAATTTATGAATGCAGATGGATCTAAACACTACAAAATCTCTCAAACTTGTCTTTTAAAGCTATTTGTAAGGTTTAAATATAAAGGACAAATGACTTTTGGTGTAACTTTAAATATTCACAATTTTGCCATAAGAAATAATACGTTAAACTAGACCAATGCTCTTCAAACTATTTTTTCCGTCTCTTTTTATATATTATACATTAGTAAGAAATTGTGAATAGAAAAGAATATATTCTTACATCATCTTTAAGCAATTCTGAGTTATAAATGAATAATTTTTAATAACATTACACATCCCTGGAAGCTCTATCAGTATTGTATGATGGATAAACTAGATTGTAGTTTCTGTGTGCTAGAGCAGTTCAGCAGGTTCATGTTGTGTGTATTAGCAAATAAACCGTTTATCTGATTCGGTCTCGCTCAGAAACAATCTCTTCAGCAGCTGGAGGTAATGCAGGGCACGGTAGTGTTTAATATCTCATACATCAAGCCGGATGTAGTTCTGCAGACAGATCTCCTCCACTGTTCAGATGCACACACCCTCCCGAATCTTCATGAACAGTCCACTGGTGGTGCTGCTCTGACCCACATATTCCAAGCCCTGGCTTTGTGTTTACATGCAACAAGAACTGTGATACAAATAGCTTCATCTGGCCTCAAAACTCTGACAGGAGGTTTGGGTTCTGGGTCAGTGTGAGAATCGATTGAACACAGAAGTGATTTGTGTCAAAGCTAGACGTCTCACTTCAGGCCAGAAAATGTGCATGAAGATGTCTATAGACTGAGATCCTACCCATGCATGATTTACCTGAACAAACACTTAGTGTTTATATTAGCTAAACGTAGTTTGACAATCAATAAACATTAAGATGTCACTATTAATATCAACCTAAAACTATTTCTGCCTTTCTAATTTGTAAAATTAGGCAGCGCAGCTGATAAACAATACAAATATGAATCTATTTGAAAGCATGCGTATTCTAAACCGTGCTTTCATAATATTAACATATTCAAGCCATGTTCACACCGAACACGGTTTACGCTGAAAAAACTTGGTTTTTTAAGTTTCTCTCTGCATCACTAAGCTTTAAAATGCTCCAAAACATCAAAAACTTGTTCTGGGCTGCGGCTGGGGGCTTAACATCCTCCAGAGATGCACCTTGATCGGAGTGGTTCACCAACTTTTCCGCAGGAGCTTCGGTTTGGACTGGTGTAGGAGCTTCGACTGCAGCAACCCCAGCTCTGAAACTGTTGCACGGGCTGCTCCAACAGCATCTTGTCTCTGGTCAGTATTCATGATATATTCTCTGTAAATAATGACCGAGAACCTCTACAGACCGCTAGTCTTATGAATGGATGAGACTTTCATAAAAAAAAATTATAATATTTTTTTAACAATAAAAGCAACATGATAAAAATTCTGTAATCATATAATGTAATTACTGTATTTATTTAATTTAGAAATTTCAGATTTATACAGTATATTATTGTATTTCCAAGTAATCTCAAATTAACTACAGATTAACTTGGCTCTAGTGAAGCAAAAAACTGTATTTAACAGTGGTTTAGTTACAGTATATTAAAGTAAAGTATAAATTATAGTTGTACTTGTGGGTAGAGATTTTCCACAGCAACATCAGAATTTATAAGCCCAACTGTACACAGGAGATGTCCAAAATCTGACCCGGGGGCCAAATGCGACGAGTTATCCAAAGCATAATGTTCCATCACATAAAAGCAGTGTTGACCACAGCATGAATTACACACATACAAAAAGCTATTTTATATTCCATTAGGTCTAAGAGATGGCAGATGTCAGGGCATGGATCGTGGTTTGACACTTCATCTTTACACTTTTTAAAATACTATCAATGGAACAGTGGTAATTTTAATATTTTTGTTATTGTATAGGCTTCTTTCAATCTACGTCATCTCAAAAGCACTAGAAGATGAAACATGCCGCCTATAAACATCAAACTGGAAAGACTTTTTGTCAATTGAAACAGGTATTTGTCTGTGATTTTTTTTTTGTGATGTTCTAAATATGCTCCAAAACTTTTATTGTATTATTAAGGGTGTAATTTTATTTCAACATGCTATGAATGTGAAAAAGGTCGTATTTTAACTGAACCTTTGCATAACAATCTTATCCAGATTTTTTCTGTAATTAAAATATAAAACATTTATTTGTGTTTCACAAAAGAGTTAAATTCTATGTAAAAATCAATGGTTTGAAAAGTAGCTGTCCCACACTCAATTTCACCTCATCCAATCTGGTCATCAAACCTTAGGCACCGGTTTCACTTAAATTCCATGTAGTACTTTAATACTCCAGCAGATGGCAGCTGTTCACTGTTGCGTTTGTGAGCTCTCGTCATCTTAATGAGGTTTCATCATTAATCACCCTACAAACACACAAATAGCACATTATGTCATAAAAGCAAGCCAGTTAATTACACGTGTTTAGACAGATCATCTTACATTTAATAAACCAACTAGCAACGTATTTCTCATACATTTTCATACATTAAAATTCTCTGACATCATTCAACATTATAGTAAAATAATCACCTTCCGCGCGTGAATATAGAGACCTTTAGACTGTCGACGACAAATCAAAACACATACATATAAGTAAGTGTTTTAATTAAATAGCTCTAAACACTGTCGAAATATACAAATTTCCTTTCTATGGTGGTTGAACTACAGAAAATGGTCATAAATGACTAATCTTATTTGTCTGTTATTAGCCTAATTACGCGGAGTGCTCGAATTGCTCACCACATACCACGTCAGGCCTTGTTCTGGGTATGTTTTTTTTTTTGTCCGCAAAAGCATAGATGTAATTTACTCCTACAATGTGAGACAAAATAACGCGTTTTAGACCTTTTCAAACACTCTTGTGTTTTGGTACCTTGTGGTTAAGAAGCCCGGTGACACATTGGGTCGCCCACGGGGACTGCCAACTGTTACCCGAGCAGTACCGAGCGTGGTGATGCCGTTGGCTTCACACAGCTGCTCATAATTACCACAGGCTTTCTACATTCAGATCTTATGTTTGAAACACAGAACCCCCAATTGAGAATGTATATAT